>VSMD01033358.1:0-49686 GCA_008750895.1 Mirza zaza
CATGCCCAGCTATTTTTTTCTATATATTTTTAGTTGTCCAGTTAATTTCTTTCTATTTTTTTAGTAGAGATGGGGTCTCACTCTTGTTCAGGCTGATTTTAAACCCCTGAGCTCAAACGATCCACCCACATCAGCCTCCCAGAGTGGTAGGATTACAGGCGTGAGCCACTGTGCCTAGCGAAGGTTAGTCTTAATAAATCTGAAGGACTCACTGGTCTTAGTTTCTTTTTATGCATAACACTTTAAGTTATCAATACATTGTTATGAAAACAAATTTTTGATCTTTTCTATTTCTTTCTGAAATGGAAATCTCAATTTCTTTTTTTTCAGAAACATATGGAATTTTCTTAGGTTTTCACAGTTTTGGCATAAATTTTTCCTAGTGTTCTCTAATGACTGTTTTGATCTTTATTCTCTGCACTTTAATTCCCCTTTGTATCCACATGCGCTTACATAATTTTCTTATTTCGAACTTTGTTGATTTATAACTTTTCCCTTTCTTTTATTCTCTTGATTAGTTAGAACTTTTAAGAAGTTTTTCTATTTTGTTGGTTTTTCCTCCTAAAACTTCAATTTCAGCTTGCTTGTTTATTCTAGTTTCCTCTCTCCTCTGCTATATATTCCTATTTATATATTTATTATCTTCTTCTTTACATTACATTTTGGTTTGTGTTGCCATTTGGACTAATTATTTTTATATATTTATTTCTAAATAAATGCTTTAAAACCTAAAACATTATACCAAATATTTATTGGTTTGCTGCTTTTCACAAGTTATTTGTATTATAGTACTTTAGGTCTAAATATCTTATAATTTTAATTTGTTGGAGTGGTAACATTTCTCCTGTGTTTAAGATTTCACAGGGAACATCTACCATGATAGTAAAAATTCACAAAATTTCCCCCTGCCACTTGCCCTTATTCATTCTTCTCTTCAAGGCTGAATGTGTGAATTGATTGCTGTCTGACATCTATTGGTCCATTTTTTCTGATTGTGAGTATTAATCTAGGAAAAGCCTGAAAGTACTAGAGATTCTCCTTTTTTGTGTTCATTCTCCCCTAAATAGGAATGAAATAATAATCCTAGAGTGTTCTACTCTCTTCAATTAGAAATGTTTTTACTCAGTACTGACTTAAAATATCTATCTATATATTTTTGTTTCATAATTTCTGTCTATACATTTTAGGATAAATAATTTTATCTCTATGAATATCTTCAGTATTCTTACTTGGTATCTTTTTCAGGTTAAGTAACATTTTTCCTATTGTGAATTTATGTTTTAATTATGGAATTCATTAGTTATTTTTCTTAGATTTATCTCATATTTTTACACTTTTGGGAGATTATTTTAGATTGCTCTCTTCTTCGCATGTGCATGTGTGCTTGCACTCTCTTCCTCTCTTTCTTCCTCTCTTTCTCTCACCTTCCTTCCTACATTATATCCCTCTCTCCTACACTTTGATTCTATTCTCTTTCTTAAATTTGACCAGAAAAGCTGGATCCAGTTTCACATCTATATATGGAATGCGTTTAATCCATGTTATGCTGGAAGAGCCAAATTTATGCTCACGATTGCCTATGAATTGCTTTTTGTTTTATTGCTTTAAAGCCTTTTTGTTCTTTTTGTTTTATTTATTTTGATTAGTGGTGGTTTTATTCTTTTAGTTGTAGATTTTAATCTTTCTTATGAGCCTGGTTTTGTAACTTTTGTTTCACAGGCTGTCAATCACTGTATTTGCAGCAAATATGATTACCAATGTGTAAATTCACTACACTACCTTGGCTGTATAAAACATCCCTCTATTGTTTAACTATAATCTTCCAAGAAGCTCAACAAAGATTTTGTGTTAGGAAATAGTGTAAAGATGTGTGCGTGTGTGTTTGTATGTGTGTGTGCATGTATATATATATATAGGTATGTGTGTATATATAACATATATAGTTGTCATAATATATGTGTATGTGACAACCATACACCCTAAACATAATGCTATAATGTTATAGAAAGGTCAAGAATCGTGGAAAAGCAGACTAAATAAATGCTGATTACATAATATGTTTGCTCTTCTTCCTAACTTTCTCTTCACTGTGACAATATGCAAGAGAATATGTGCAAAAAATGCTAGTTTACCTTTTTAACTTCTATTAGCCTTTTGACTCAATGCTACTACCCAGTGTCTCCTAGATAATTTGAGAAACTTCTGCTTAATCATTATGGTGGAATTGGCTTTTTAATTTCCTGAGGCTTCCATTAGGTGGAGGCAGCAATTTAGGAACTCTTGTGGATAATTTACAAAACAGCTAATCCTGTTGTAAGATATTAAAACAAAAAAGGGCTTAAACTTAAAAAAGGCTTTAAAGCAAAGAGAATATTGGTAGGTTTTCAAGTTTATATTCACTTAGTTAGTGACAGGTCTTGTCTCCTCACTTCTATCAAATTTTCTTTCAAATTTCCTTTAACGCATAGCCCTGAAATTTGAGCAAAAGGTCCTCTACTATTTGAACATAATGTCCTACACTTTGAAACTTAAACATTTGAGAGATTTTTAATGGACTTTAGACCCCAGAAAGAGATTGCAAACCACAGAGATACTTTGTTTTAAATCAGTAGGTTATTCTTTTTGGCTCTCTGAAACATGATGGGCACTGATAGTGCAAGTTGGCTTTAAGGCAGCATTTGAATGAATGTCCAGAAGAAGCTAGACAGCTGTCCTGAAAGTATCTGATTTTGCTTTCGGCATTCTTTCTGCTTTTGTTTTGCTTGTTTAGTGCCCATGAGGTCCGTGTGACAACGATCCAGACTTTCCTAAACTAGTAAAACAAATCCATTTCTTATAATGAGAAAACCTGCTTCTATCGAGGATTGCTATAGTCCTATTGCCTGTTTTAAGATGAGTCTTTGTTGAATCAAAGCTTTATGTGTCAACATATCATCTGTAAACACAGCAGTAGTGAGGGGAAAGACAACACTTATTCAGAATCACAGCTAGGATGAAAGGAATTCTTTTTACAATAGATGGACTTGAAATCTTAAGAAAGTATATTAGAAAAGAGATGGCATTAACTCTACATAATGGTTTCTAATCAAAGGTGACCAGATGTTCTGCTTTGACTGATTAATTTGTTCATTTAATTAAATACTCTTGTAACTTGTTTCTAAATGTTTACAAATATTTTACTTTTTTAACCTGTTAAGTGCTATTATCCATAGAAAAGTATATATCTGAGATGAACTATTTTTAGTTACTGTATTCTAGCTTATATTAAAATATTTTTATTTTTCACATACTATTTATCTAGTGATCGCTATGAAATCAAAAAGATTTTTGTAAGTGGGATGGTTCTAAAATATTAATAAGTTATGTTTTCTGATAGTATTTACTAGGATAAGTCCAAAATTTAGAACCATATATCTCTTTACAGATAAATTCTTCTTTTTGCTCCCCAAACCTATCTAATCTCATGCAGCAGAACTTTCAGGTAATATTTTGTTAGCTCAGACTGTGAGCAGACGAACACATACATAGACACACATGCACACACACACACACACACACACACAGAGGATAGAGAAATTGACACTGAAATTGTTAAACTGATGAAGATCATCAAATGATGAATTTAATTTACTTATTTTGTTTTAATCAAAAGATATGTCTCTCCTATTTAAAAAAAAGTAATGCAAAAAGTGCATATTTATGTGCATGTTAATGAAATATATATTTTTTAAAATAAGTAACATCAATGGTCTTGGAAAATTAAAGCAACTAAAATATATACCTCATCTTTTGGCAAGGTAAAGTTTCCATGTTATTTGAATAGTAAATGTTACTCTTTTAAATTAAGGAATATCTATCAAATGGAGCCTTAAATAGTCATAAAACTGACAATTTGGATTTATATTTATTGTTCTATTATAATAATAAACTGATACATATAAAGGCACACATGTATTAAAAGTGTACAATATATGATTCCAAATTTAAGAAAAAAAAAGACTAAAGACAAACTATGAAGCACACAGATCAAGCACATGTTTTATTACATATTCCTTAGCATAGTTCTTATGACGTTTCAAAATTTTATATTATTTTTGTCATAGTAATAAAACCATACTTTACTGAACCATAGTGAAATAAAACAAATAGAAATAATTCAAGTAGGAAGACAAATACATATTTGGACAGGGTGTGGTGGTTTATGGGTTTATGCTTATAATCCCAGCACTTTGGGAGGCTGAGGCAGGAGAATCACTTGAGGCCAAGAGTTCAAGACCAGGCCGGGCAACATAGTGAGACTCCATCTCTACAAAATAATAATAATAATAATAATAAATTAACTAGGTGTTGTGCTACATTTCTGTAGCCTAGATACTGGGGAGACTGAGGCAGGAGGATCACTTGAGCTCAGGAGTTTGAAGCTGCAGTGAGCTAGGAAATATTACTTAATATAATTCATTTATTTCCACATAACTTATCACCATATGTTGGCCTATACCATTAATAAATAGTGAGTAAGGCAAAGGAAACAAACTGGGAATAGAGTATCAATATGTGAACTGTTTTCTTTTGGGAGTGGGAATGCTAGGTATTTTTTGCCATTTTATTTTTACTTACCTAGAATATGTTTTTTATATAAATTATGCATCACTTTTATAATATAAAGTGTAAAAGGGACAGCCTTGCAAAAATTAATGGGAAAATATCTAATCCTGCAATTTTCTAGTAACAGTTAAAGATCAATCCCATGAGTTCCCTAACAGGCATCCTACAGGAGTTCTGTTTTGCACAACTTTTGAAAATTGCTGAATAGACAGAAAAAAAGATGTAAATCTTTTTCTTTCAAAATCTCCTTTGAGAATCTGCTTTTTGATAGTCTGAAAATTTCCTGAGCGAATAGCAGGATGAGAGCTCAGGCCTCAGCCATATTTCAAGGGCAGAGTTACATCTCCTGTGATAATCCCAATCCTGTCTCCAAGGAAAGGCAGCGGAGCCAACGCTTGAACTTTGACATACTGCCACAGTTTCTGTTATCATCCTGCACTCAGAAGAAAGAACAGAACAGATGTGGCAGTACTCTATTAATTTGGCTATAGCCATAAATGTTCTTCAGCCCCTTCATAAAAACCTGAATACCTGGTTTTCTCTGTCAACATTCTCCACCTCCTTCACTTCAGTGTTGGTCCTTTTTTCCACCCAGGAAAAAGTCAATAAACTTATCTTTATTCTAATTTTTGTCTACAGAAATCTTCTCAAAACCTGCATAGACTAGCTCTCACACTCTAACAAAGGGGTTATTTCTAATTTGGAAGAGAAAGAGAGAAAATAGTTTCAATCTTATAAATAATCTGTTCATTAAATGCCTTGATCTAGTACAAATAGATCTGTGCAAGATATACTTAATACTAATTTTGAAAGCAGTTGGAAAGAATTATTTAACAATAGGAGATATATAATAAAAAATTTAGGTCTATTTTTAGATGTTTTCTAAATTTTAAGTTATAAGTCAAATTTTGACAAACTAAATTATGTCTTATTCTTGATTTTAATTACCATTTAAGAGTTGCTTTCTCTTAATTTCTTCCTATAAAGTTGGCAATAGATATTAACATTTTAACTTTTTCTCTTTGAGTTTCCTTCTTTATCTTACTCACTACTTCTTCTTTGTAATAGATAGCATGTATCCCTCTTCAAGGGGTGAGAACTTTACTTAGCAGTTCAAACAGAAATGTTATATTGCCTCAATATAAAATATCTGGAAGCATGTGGCTCCTACTCTTTGATCAGGGATTCAGAGCTAAGAGAGGGCAATATTTCTTGAGATTTCTGCGGCCTTTTCTGTAAGATCTGTCCTGCAACTTCAGTCCTCCTAACCATATTCACCAAAGGAAGAAAGGAGAAACAGATAGTACCAGAAAAAATCACTCCCTTGTATCAGAAAAGTGAAAGCTTTCCTTGAAGTTGTGCAACAGAGCTACCCTTTGTTTTCTTTGGTAAGAATTGTTTTAATGGTCATTATTGACAGCAGTGGAGATTGGGGAAGCAAATATTTGGCTTCTCCATCTCTAGAGTGACGTTGTAAAATTAGAAGTCATTTGAAAAAGGGTATGTTAGCCAATTATTTTTCTCTTTCTGAAATTATGCTTGACTCTGATTTTTGTTTATCAGTTCTCATGTGATATAATACTCCTATATGCTTTCATGCACCTAAATTTTACCTTTTCCCAAAACTACATCCATGTTTCTACTCTAAGTTCCATATTCATATGCGCATGCACTACCGACCAAACTTCTTCCTCTAAATATAGTATATATCAGATATATTAGACAACTTGATGTATACTGTTCTGAATGCCTGCCAACAAACTCCCAATCCCTGACTCCCAATATGCACGTACACAACAACAATCCACCCCCAGACACTAGACCCAAACTGTGTGAATTTTTAAGCAAAATCAGTGTTGGAAATTCAGTCCTTGGCCTTGACTCTCTCTTGCCTCTGCCCTCCTATCATGACATACTTTCAAGCTATTATTTGATTCTCTCCTCTGTTCCCTGCTATGAATATAATTACATTAGTGTAGGTCTTAATTTTCTGGCCCTTACACTATTGCAAAATCTGCCGGGCTCCAAGACTTCAATATCTTTATTCCTGAACTTCTTTGAATAATATTACGCATGTTATTTTCCAAGTATAAAGGTGTGATAATGCTATTCCCTAGTTAATAGACTTTTAAATGAGTCTTTGTACACCTCATTGTGGCACTTACTACCCTACCCCTCTTCTCCCTTATCCTCTTCATTGTTCTAGTCATACTGAACTATCTGCAATTATATGCAAGTTTGTACAAATTGTAATACACAGCTGAGCATATACTCTTATGCATCTGCCTATATACTGCCTTACTCTGTAAGACTATTCCTGCTGATATTACGATTTTATTGGAATTTTCTCCATAAAGGTCCTAACCATATTCCTTACTTGTTTAAAAGTTTACCTTGCCACACTTTTATTTTAGAACTGAGTCATTTATTTACCGTATTTCTCTCATGCTAGAATGCAAGCACCTTGAAGGCAGTACATTTTGTTTCTCTCTGAATCTTCAAGACCTAGAGCCTTACATAGCATGCAGTGTATACGCTTTATAGAATGTTCACTCAATATCGAGAGTTAGTACATATTTAGTTGTCCCAGTTAGTGCAGCAGAAAAGACCTGAATATTATAATAGACATGATAACTTGTAAAGACTTATAAACTTATAAGCCATTATTTTCTTTTTCTGTTAGGAAACGAAGGACATATCAAAATTTTGACACTTGGAAATTACAATGTGATCTATGCACAATCTTCCAGAATATAAATTTGGCCCATTGAAAAAAATTTGAAAATATATTGCTTTTGGTTTCCCTGTGAGGAGTGGCTTTTGGAATTTTAATGGCTTGCAGTATAATATTGCAACCAAATTAAAAAAAAAAAAAGTCTACCATTTAACCCATTTTAATGTATTGATGGTTTTAAAAAGACAAGTATTTATGCCCCAGTCAATGTTCTGGTAAGGATCAGAAGGCTACTATGCCATCATTGAAGCAAAGTGTATTCAAGGAATCTGTGACCTTCCCCAAGGCCGTCGCCGAAATTATGTGTGTGTCAGGGTTGGGGCAATATTATAAGGGTACAAATAAATGTTGTTAATAGCTGAAGATTCGTAACTCTTATCCTGTATATTGAATAAAGACAGTAAGATTAGTATGTGTCTTAACATGATAGGAACTTACTTTTACATATTCAATATCAAGTCTAGTCTAAAAAACTAGACTTTCTTTCTAGTCCAAAGAACTAGACTTGGAACTAGTCCAAGAACTTCACCTCTAACTATGAAAGGAAGATTAAACATAAGACTAGCTTTTGCCAGACAAAATCCACTTCATTTATTTCTGTGTAGTCCTTGACTCTGTGGCCATACTGTCCAACTTTTGAGGAAGAGACATCAAAGCCTTCTCTCCTCTCTCTCTCACTCTCTCCCTGTCCCCCATGTCTGAGCACAGAGAAGAGGCCATGTGAACACACAAGGAGAAGACCACCATCTGCAAACAGAGGAGAGAGGCCTCCCCCCAAACCAACCCTGCTGGCACTTTGATCTTGAACTTCTAGTCTCCAAAACACTGAGAAAATAAATTTCTGTTGTTTAATCCACCCAGATTGTATGACTTTGTTATGACAGTATAAGCAGACTAAGAATCAATTGTCTATTTAACTTTGCCTGATAAAACAGTACATAGTACTTTTCCATAAGAATCAAGTGCATAGCAACCAACATAAAGAAATTAGCATTGCATTTATGTGGCAGTTCTAGTGGATTGTCATGTTATGGGATAAAAATTACTGGATGTGAATAATTTAATTCATGATTCTATTTAGAATCTACATCAGGAGACAGTAATAAAAACTTAATTCCCAGAATCTTTTTTTTAATTTTGTTTTCCCTAAGTTTATTTTCATGCAAAGAATACAGAAAGACTAAATATATCAGTCATTTTTTTCATAGTCTAGAGTCTTTTCTTTTGTGGAATGCAGATTGATAATATGTGTTATGTAAATTAACTTTAATGTAAATTTTAATAGGCTTGATTAATTATTAAAATAGTATTTTGTATAATCATAAACCTACAATTAATCTATATAAAATGATTCACAAAATAAATAATTTTCCTATCTGTATTGACTTTTCCCCTCATTTATAGTATAGTATATTTTAATTATATTGATTGACAAAAACACAGACATGATGAATAGAACAAGTTAAAAATCCCCAGCAAATCCACACACTAAAATAATAAGGGACTTAAACAAAATTCTACTGAGAAAAGAAGATTAAGAATTTGCAACATTTTTATCTATGTGGAAATTACTTTAGGTACATTTTTATGGTTATTATTATTGCTTGAAAATAAAAAAGACTTAAAGAAATATGACAATTAGAATGGGTGCTAGAATTTTATTCAATTTCCTAGCATTGAATCTAGGTGTTATCTCTTTTGTTTTATGGTTTTGGGCAATTTATTTAACCTTTCTGAACTTCAATTTCTTCTATTGTAAAAAGAAATAAATATGGGACTCACCTTCTAAGGCTGATGTAAAAATTGCATAAGATAGCATATGTAAAATGCTAGGCCTAGTGCCCGGCACTTAATAAACACCAATGCAAGTTGGCTATCTAATAATAATATAAGAAGATATTTATAATCCATTTTGTATTTGATAGTCAAAATGAACTTAACATGTTTAGATTGGACAAATAAGAGCTATACTTATTTGACATAAATAGATTTCAGGGACAAGTCTAGTTCATTCAGACACTCATGATAACATGGGGGTTTAAACTTTTGACCTCTAACAAACAGCATTTTACCTGTAAAAATAAGGGTATGCAACACCTTTTCTGATATATTGTATTAGAACAAAGAGTTTGTTTATTTTTCACCAAGATGACAAATACTTCCACGACACACAATTTCTATGCAATAGAGTCATTGAAGTAATCTAACAATTACCAGCTTATCTTGGTACCAATTTATTTTCACATACACACATACTCTCTCACACACAACTAAAACTAAGCATCCTCCCAAATAAGTAGGTCAAGAATCACATAGCAGTTTAAAAATTATTACAAGATACATATAACCACATGTGATTAATGGGAAAGCTCAAGTGAAAATGCCATTTGTACTCCAATAAAATACTGTCTTACTTTGTTTCTTAATATATACAAACATTTTCTAATTTGACAAAATAATATGCCTTTGTTGATCTGAGATGTTTTGGAATTAATAATAAAAAATGAGGTGTCTTAGGAGATAATATGCATGGAGACTTCTAACTTTTTAAAAATAATACATGAGGGCTCTCGTTAAGAGCTGTTAAAAAAAAGGACAAGCATAGTAGTGAGGAGAAGATAGTATCATTAATTACTTTTCAAGGTTGTCTGCTGCCTGTAGATTTGTTAGCTCCGTCATGGAATATGTCACAAGGGAGGTACTTCTGAAGGAGTAACAGAAGTGTGTGAAAAACCTCAATATGATGCATGAGTGTAATCTCCTCTTTGCAGATGTTAATTCCCTGCATGCTGCATCTAGAAACCAGGTGCCAACATATCTATGAATATTCCTTCCTGCTAGACAGCACAAAGGCTGGAAAGCTGGAAAGGAATTCTATAACAAGCTAGATGCCATGCATATGAGATAAGGCTTAGTAGTTCAAAAGATTTTCCAAGTGCATGAGTATTTTTAGATGATATTTATCCCCCTTTAAATTGAAAGATGAAATGCAGCAATTGAGGCTGAGTATGTACTCTGATGCTGGCGGTGAGATAATTCCCCATCAGATGTTGTGTCTCTGATGAACCCTTAACAAATGCAAAATAAAGGAAGCTATCAAGCTCCTTCAAAAATGAATTTAGTGTCTCGGAGAAAATGTTGCCCTTTTTCACAGAGCACTTTCTCAATGAAAAAAAAAATCATGATAGTGAGAGAAGAACTGAAGAGACCTTTTCAACTTTCAAGCTCATATAGGATAACTGAAAATTGAGGTTCATAGAAATGAGTTAAATGAATCTGAAGAAACATAAAGGCTAGGATCAGGAAAAAAAAATCATAAAAAGATTATTAACAAACAGAGAGACCCATTAAAAAAACATATTTATTTAGAAATAGAGCATTGTCAGGGGAATATGTGTGTCATAGTAACTTTGTGGGTATTCAAGGAGATAAAAGAAGACAAAGGTTTATTTTTTTGTTTTTTGTTTTTTAAAAACACTTCATTTATATGACAACATAAGCAATTCTAGCACAGGCATCCCAATCATGTAGAGGGGCCAGAGGCACTGGATCAAGGAAATATGCACCTACATGTCTAGAGCAAAGTGCTTGAATCTTTTCTTGGCAGGAAACAGTAGGGAAAGCTGGGATATTCTTTTCCCTCCTGGCTACATCATTCTATTTAGTTTCACCAAAAAAGAGAAAAGAACCAATGTCATCACTGAAAGATAAATTTTTGAGAATACTAATTCAGGAAAGAAATAGAACATCTTCCCAGAAAACAAGGGCTAAACAGTGTTCTTGATATGGTTATTCTCCATCTTTGTCATGGAGTGAAATGAAAAGTCTTGCTTTGTCTTTGTTGTTTAATGGGCTGGAGGATAAGAAGTTAAGGGAGGAGAGATACTGAAGTCTCCTCACCCCCATGAATAAATGGAAGGCTGTATACCTACAAAAGATACTTTGAACCCTATACACACAATGCATATAAATTATCAAAATTTCAAGATAATATTTTATAAGAGAATTTGGAATCATTCAGTTTACATAGTACCTAAATAGTAATAGAATATGAAAAAGTTTCAATAAACTTTTGTAATCCCATAAAACAAAGCTGTATCCAAAAAGGGTAATGCTATTGTAACAGAGGAAATGGCCTAAAAGAAACACTGGAAAAAAATATTTTCTATCTGTTTGAAAATTCCTTTGTTCTTTTTGAGAACTAAAACCCTGCATCCCTGCCTCACACCAGTGTTTGGGAGAGGCAGGGTAAGTCTTTTGTTTATTTATGCAACAGAAGATGGCCCAGTTCCAACCCTGTAAAGGAAGGTCAGGAGACTGTCTTCGGTGGAGATGGGATGATCAGAATCATCAACCGTGGTTGAACAGTAATTGCCAGAAGCTAAGAACCCAACCTTTAACACCTTGACTGCCACACACACACAAAAAAAATCAGAAACTTTTCCTTGGGGCCACAGTGTTTTATTACAAAAATAGAATAAAAACTTCAAATGTAATTTAAAGGTAAACATAAATAGAAAACAAAATTTATTGACTTCTGTTCATTTAATCCACATTTTTAGAATTGAAATGTCGATATTAACTGTAACAATAAGACCATCAACAAGTAAGATTTTATATATGCTTTACATGGCCCTGGGGTCAAAACTAGGGTGAGTTAAATATAACTCTCATGACAGTTAATGTGTTAACAGCTCTGTTTTTCTGCTAAGGTTCAGGAAATTTGGATTTAGAGATGAGAAGGTCCACCATTTTTCCTCCTTTGCAGGCAAAGTAATAAAACTTCTCTTTCCTCCTCCCCAAACCACTTGTCTTCATTCTTCTGATTTGACCTCCTGGACAAGTGCCGAGTTTTTGGTAACACTATTGTTGTATGTTTTCCAACTTCAAAGAAAGATAAAATAAACCCTTGGATCACAAGCATTTCTCTGTTGAACAATTCAACAATAATCAGTCTTTAAATGGAACTACAGCATCTTTTCTATGTTATTTGTAAATATTAATAATTTGAACCTTATTTAGATCTCTGAGATTCAGCTTTGTATTCTTTAAAGTAGAAGTAAAAATAAATGGCCTATACATCTACATGTATGGTAAATATCACATTACATAACATACATGAATAATAAAAACATAACAAATTTATATTCAAATAAAAATTAAATTTATTAGGACAAGTAGTCTATATACATGAGGTTTCCTGTGTTAAACATTGCCTACAATAAATCAGGAACACAAAATGAAACTCAGTTAATAAAAACATCAAAGAACTTTTTAAAAGCATGACTATTATGTCATCAAATAAAATGCTACCAGCAGCTTGTTTTATAGAGTTGATTATTTTTATATAAATTGATCATTTCAGTACATTGGATAATCAGTACATTTTTATCAAAATATTTAATATATAAATATTAAAATACACATATGTATATCAATGTATGTATTTATAACTGACTCGGCTAGTGTATACTTGTTCTTTCAGTATCATTCACCAGCCTCTACTCACTATTTCCACAGCCTTTTCATCTCTTATTGTCAGCTCTTGAGAGAGCAGTGAAATATAGTATAGTTTGAACAACAGGAATACAAGTGGTGGTGCTATGAACTAAGAATAACTCTTTTATTTTTTTTGTCTGGACCAAGTGGAAGGAAAATGATAAGATGTAGCACTGAGAATAAATGGGAGAAAGAAAACATGCAAGAGATTCTCTATATTTAGCAAACTTTCACAAGTGTTTAGAGCTTAGGGAAAACACTAATATGCTTAGCTCCTGAGTTTTTGTCTTAGTGAAATGTAGGTATGTATTTTTATTTCTAAAGTAAAAAAAAAAAAATCCCACTCTCAAGCATGTTTGTACTATTGAATAGGCAGATTCAGATGCAGGATAGGCAAGGGGGAGAAATTCTTTTCAAAATCAATGTTCAATCCTTTCTTAAAAACAGTGTCCTAGTGACAGAAATGTGTTCCATAAATGTACATAAGTATAATTTTAATGGAATTTTTTGCACAATCTGAAATTATAATGCTTTGGCTTATGAAAGCATAATAATCATTTATAAGTCTAAAAAGTTATCTAGAAATCTTTCACATAATTAAACACAAATTAGGGTATCAGAGAATTATGACTTATTAAGAAAATTGCCTTTCAGTATATGGATAAATGACAGTCTTAACAGTTAGGCAAATAATGAAACATCCTTCAAAACATCATAAGACAGATGTATTCATTTCTCAATGACAGTAATGTGTTTACTATAGTCATTTATTCATTAATTCAAAATGATTATATTTAATATTTAGTCTCTGTTATGCTCTGTATTTAAAACTTTAAAATACATTAAAGATGAGAAAGACATATAGAAATTATTACAAAACAAATTAGGGTGTCATGAATTCTAAAAAAATAAAATGAGGAAAAAACTCTATTTGGGATTACCCAAAAAGGGAAAGCCCTGGTCCCCAAAATCTTAAGTTCCTCAATTTATTTATTCTCAAGTATATGACTTCAAATGTATACCACATACTATGTAAGTGATGGAGGATAAAACTGAATAAATTAGAGGTAATTCTTGCATTAAAGGTGTTAAAGTTCATAAAAAAATTATAGACATATATGTATGTGTGTGTTTGTGAATGTGTATTTGCGTGTGTATGATTACAAGTGATGCAAATACTATAGTGGAAAAAATACCAAACTCTGCTCAAAATGAGGTTGAATGGATAATTTAGTCTTTATAATTAGGTAAGCATATTATAAGTCAGAGCCTATGAAGTCAAAAAAAAAGAAAGAAGGAAAACAAGGTGTGTAGGGGATGGGAAGAAACAAAGATTTCAGTTTTGGGATGGGTACATGAGACAGCCTTGTGAGACATCATAGAAATGTCAAAGGATAATAAGAAATGTTAGACTGGGATAAAGGAATGGAATGAAGTTGCTATTCTTTTTCCATAGTGATATTCTTTAAAACCAGGGTTAAAAAATAAGATTGTATATTTTAAAAATTATATTTCACAGTCACTTATGTTGTACTTAATAAATGTCAAGCACTTGAAACTTAATTGCATTACTGCACTATGCTACCTATGGAAAGACAGGGAACAAAAAAGGTTCCAGCTTGAATCTCAAGTGCCTTCAAAACTGCAAGTCTGTTACAGGGGAGAAAATGGTAAAGGACACCAAGAAAGAAGAAACATGTTAGTACAAGAGGAAAAAATAAAATAAAACAGGAAAGACAGAGAAGGATTGAAAAAAGGAGAAGAAAAAAATACAGGTGGAATTATAAAATATAGGGAAAAATAATATTACTAAAGTAAAGAAATAAATGCTGCTATGAAATCTAGTGATGTATGATAAAATGAAATGTATCAAATTTCCCTTGGCTATAGAGTCATGGAATTCAGTGGTGACTAAAGGAGCTTGGGTTTACTGGTGGCAGCAGTCACCAGCTAGAAATGGGTGTAACAAAATGTACCAGAGAGTAACAAAATAGTGGCTTTATATGAAAACAACTCTAGAGTAGTGTGTCTGCGAAGATGGCAGAGCACAAGGCAGTAGCCCTAGGCATTATGTGTCACCAAAGGACATAAATGGTGTGGTATCTAAACCACTGATTCCCCAACAACACTAGACCTAATCAAAACAACATGCTACTTTAGCAATAAAATGTTATGCATTTCAGAATTCATTTATTGAAATGTATTATCTGTCAAACATTGTACTTAATTATGGATTAATGTTGTGGCTTGATTAATATACAGTAACTATTGTGCATTATTTTAATGAGAAATAGAATTATGTAAAATAACTCTTAATGCAATTAAATTCCTCCCCTATATTATATAAATAACATTCAAATCTTATAATCTTCCATTCAATATGCCCCTTCAATTTATAGAGCAATATGTGAAAACACAGGAATAGCTTTATCTACTTCAGTTTTCAAAGGAGTAAGCAAAGATCATTAGAGAAATGGAAAATTCTAAATACAAGTTATTAATAAATTAGATTAGAGAAAAGTAAAACGAATCAGAGTGTTTTATTATGGAACAGATATTCTCAATATATTGTATGACTCTGATATTTTTATTAAAATTCAGTTCACTTTTTTGCATTGGATTTTTAACATATAATTATATTCTTGTTAAACCACTGAATAACATCTTGATAATAATTTTATTATAGTATGCATTAATTATAAGCCATTTTTATACAAACAACCTGTCTCTATGTGGTGGTAACTGTTATTTGTCTTGAGCACTTTTCTAAAGCTTTATATGACCACTTATTTAAAATATCCTTCTCAATTAGATAACTGTTCGTGGATTCCTGAACTAAAGGATTTTGTTAGTATTTCTAAAATGGCAATAGTTTGTGCAATTAATCATGGTGCAAAACATTCACCCAACTATATCATCCTAGCAATAACTCTCACAAATGGTAAGGTAGTCAAAGTGTAAAATCAAAGCCTTGTTGGGTGAAAGCAAATACAGCACATAAACAGCTGGTAATTTAAATAAAATATAGAACATACTTAAGCCCTGAAAATCTTATAGCAGATTTAAATATAGTCTTAACATACATTTTTCCATATTCTCCATAAAAGTCGAATCAATGCAACAAATATTTATATTGCATTTCAACAAAAGACAGGGCTAGCTCTATACATAAAACTTTAAGAATTGTTAGAAATGTTGACTAAGCAAAATTATCTAACTGTAAATTTTTCAATTATATGTATACCTTCTCTTAGACCCTGAGTAATGATTCTAAAAGTTAATTTTAGTCCAAATTTGGTGGCGTCACGTCCGCGGGTGTCCACCTTCTGCACGTTGGTGTTGGCGGCTTCCCCTAGGACACCAGAGCCCACTCAATCCTGAGGGTCCAGCACCGGGAGACGGCCGCGCATCCCGGCGACGGGGGAGGCGAAGATGTCGTACACAGGGACTGGCTCAGTGACATCCCGGCAATAACGCCCTACTGGCTCGATGCCACCATCACAGTGCCCTTCATCAGCAAACTCGGCCTCATCAGCCCAGCCTCCCTCCTCCTCTGGTCCAAACCCTCCTCCCATTCCTTCCATATTTGGAGGCCAATCACTGTCACCTTTTATTTCCCTGTGCGTCCAGTAACCGGATTTCTTTATTTGGTCAATTTGTGTTTCTTTTATAACTATTCTACACAACTTCAAACAGGAGCTTTTGATGGGAGGCCAGTGGACGATTGATCCATGCTCCTGTTTAACCAGATTCGCATCATCGTCGCTGGCTTAGCAACAGGTAGGCAGTTGTGAATGATTCCTGTGATTATGTCAGTACTTTATGTCTGGACCCGGCTGGACGGACACATGATTGAATCATTTTGGTTTGGAACATGATGTAAGACCTGTTATTGACCCTGAGTTATACTTGGCTTCAACTATATCATCAGAGGCTAGGTAATCAATGAGCTTGTTGGAAATCTTGTTGGACATCTTTATTTTTTCCTAATGTTCAGATACCCAAAGGACTTGGGAGGAAGAATGTTCTAGCCACATCTCAGCTTTTGTGCCGCTGGCTGCCCAGCAGGAGAGGAGGGTGTCAGGATGTGGCATGCGCCCGGCTGGCATGGAGCGAGCTGCTGATCAGAATGGCGAGGTGGGAGACAAAACAGGGTCCAGGGCATTCGACTTGGAGCAGAGTGAAGGAGTGGCCTCTGCCTGCACTCCAGCCGCTTCTCTCAGACCACCTTTCCTCTCAGTGCTGGGTGCCCTAAACAGCCAAGTTCTAGCTAATGTTGTTGGACCTGACCCCCACCGCATGTAGTCTTTCAGTATGAGACACAATTTTTTAAATCCTGAACAAAAATATGTGTTCATGTTTTCATAATTCTCATTCAAGTCCTTACTGCTGTGAAGAACAACTATAAACTGTGCAAACTTCAAAACTGACCATATTTTTTCTTGTCTTCTCTTTTTCCCTTTTCTTCTGAATAATTGATTTAGCAGATCCTAGTCTATTGGCCCTGAGCTGGGTATCTGGAGTTGGGTAACATGCCTGGCTTCCGCTTTTCCCAGCCCCCAGTTTTGCAGCTAGGTAGGTTGTCCATGAAATGGTTCTGCTTTTGATGTGCTCTCTTATTCATTGACTTTTGCAAAGGCTTGGTCACAAAGAACTTATTCACATAATTTTTCCCACTTTGGTGGCAAAACTGTAACAATAGGGGAGAAGATGGAAGCAGTGGATGAAGAGCTTTCTCAGCTTTTGTAATAGCTTCGACCTGACATCAGCTGTATTAATAACTATTTGCCACTTCTTCAGATGTTTTTATAAAGAAGCACCGCTGAATAAGTGAAGAGGGCATGGATAGTATCAATGAGGTATGACAGTTGTTGCTGAACATTTTTTCTCTGAGTTAAGTGATCAAAACTGTAGTGGAGTTGCATCTAACATGTGTTAGGTTTAAACTCTGGTGAACATAATAATCTCTTTGGGTTTCATCCATGGGGCATCCTGGCTTTATGGCCCCAGAGTATTGTTAGGAGGTTCCAAATCACATTGGCTACAGGGAGATGCTCTCTTTGTGAGGCTCCTTGCCATTGACTCTATTTCATCCTCAATCTGGATAAACGTTCATTGAATAAGGAGGAGGAGGGAACTTCTTACACTATTTAAATTGTCTTATTATTATTTTTTTTTTTTTTGCACCACCATCTCCTTGGTTTTTGGTGAAGTCTTTCAGTTAATTGTGAGGAATATCATTTTTTAAAGCTAATAAAAGCACATAAAAATGAATCACATAATTTTGCGGTATAATGGCGTTAGAATCATTTGTGTTTCAGGGCCTTTATTATTTTGAGTCATGAACGTACAAACTCTGTGTATCAGACCAGCTTAAACACCCATAACTCCTTTTTCATAGGTGGGCTTTTTCCATAGGAGCTTGGCTCATCACCAAAGTTTTTTGAAGGCTATAGTGTTTCACAGTTATTTTATTTTATGTTTTTTTTTTTCATTTTTTTTTATTTCATCATATTATGGGGGTACAAATATTGTTAAGATTACATATATTACCCTTGCCACACACCCCCATCAGAGCTTCCAGCACGTCCATCTCTGAGGTGGTGAGCATCACACTCATTAAGTATACACACATCCCCTCCTCCCTCCTCCCACCTGCCCACCACCCAATAAATGTTTCTTTTTTTTTTTTTTTTTGACATTTTGGTTAAATTTTATATTTTATGTTTTTATACTGAAGGCAGACCGCTAGGAGCAGTGTTGAGTGGCTGCCATACTTTGAGTCAACTAAAAAGGCTTTGAACCTTCTGATCAGTTTCTTTTCAGGAAAGGTGCTCTAACAGTATGACTCTTCTTTCATCCACTCATAAACAGTGATGTGTGTTGTACTAGGAACCAGGAGTTTGAAAACAGCTCCTCGTTTTTAATAAAGTTTATTGTGTATACCTCTCTGTATTTAATTTATATGATAAATTAGGTGGGGAGAGTCTGAACCTTAACTATCTTATGGTCTGCTGTTGACCTGCGGTCACAATAAGATTTACTTACATAAAAAGTAATAAAAATAAATGTTAATTTTTATACACATAAAATATTATAATAGAATAATTTTAACCCAATACACAACATTCTGTGTAAGTTATTAGAATAACCCCAAGGAGCTAAAAATGTTCATTTTAAGATGCAATTTAATATCAAGTACTTTAATAAAAGTCAAGTTATAGAATATAATTCCTTTTTTACAGGAGACATTTAAAAGGCTACTTTGAGTCTCTATATAGCTATTTCTTAACTTCTGATCCATAATTTTTAATACTCTTCATAGGATTTCCCATCAAGTGGGTAATCTGTCAATGTACAACATAATGGGAAAACCAAAAGGGTCTTTCAATAAATGAAAGCCAGTATGTCCAAATATGTTTTGGAATTACACAATGCTATTGTGACCAGCTGCAATTCTGAAAATGTCATTAAATGGAAGATTGGAAGGTGGAAATATATGAATTGAATATAACTTGAAATAAAATGGTCTTTTTAAACATACTGAGTCAATCTAAAGTAAGCCCCCCTTCACTTCCACAGCGGCCCCAAACTTCTTTTTATCCTGTGACTCAAAACTCTGTGGTATGAACGGAGAAAGACCTCTTCCTTCCTTCCAGTATTACCCAGCTCTCTTGTGCATGTTCACTCATGAAAAATGAAGAGACTTGCCATGGCTTTTGAATAAGCTTAATTGTACTGAGAGTTCTGACATATTATCAAATTTGTTTTTTACAAGACCCTATCAAAATTTATTTTGTATTTGTATTTTCTTTTTTATAGGCAACTCTCACTTCCATTCCCCTCCGCTTACTTTGCATGTGCTATATATGGATATGTAGGTACCGTTACATAATATGTAGATTGTTCTGGGTATACACCTAATTTATATAAATGCTATTATGTTATTGATCCCATTCTATTATTAATGTTTTAAAATTTGACATTGTCTTTAATCTCTGTCTATATTGTTTCTAACTGCTCCATAATATTCCATAGTACGTGACTACATAATATTTATTTGCAGAATAATAAACATAACATTACCTCTAAATCTCCACTACAAACCATAACCTATCTATCTATCTATATCTATCTATCTATCTATATCTATCATCTATCTATCTATCTATCTGCCTTTTTAAACATATAAAAAATTTCTGAGATACATGTGACTGAAGAATTATAGGGTATGAAAAAAGACTTAATTAAACTTAATTTAATTAAGTTCTTTGAAATTTCTTGTCATAATGCTTATTCCTGTTTATATTGCTCTTGGTATATATAGGTTTCCACTGCGCCACAAACTAATCAACACTAGGTATTATCTACCTTTATGAAATTTGACAAGCTGACTTTTATTAATTAGTATCTTCCATTTTTATGGAGCATTTTTCTAATTTCTAATAAATATGATCATCATTTATTTGTTGGATTTTCAGTTTTCACCAATTGCTTATTTTATTCTTAGTTATTTGTCTTCTTAGTTTACTTCCCATAGTTTTATTTGTTTCAGATATCAATATTTTTCTTTCAGAATTAAATATCAGATAATACTTTTAGCTTACTGTGAGAAAAATATCAAAAAGAGTAATTTTCCTTCCTCTGGTGATAAAGGACAATGTATTGAAGAAAGATATTTTTAGATATATTAATCCCTTCTGAATTTGTATAAGGCCAACACATATGTTGTTTGCTTATTTGTTTGTTTTGTCATTTTGGGATTATGAATGTTATGAAATTACTTTAGTAGTTGAATATAAGTCCTGGAAATCTGTTTATTACATATTTATGGTAATATCAAAATGTAAGCAGATTTGTAACTGCAGAGATTGAAACTAGGAGTCAGAGACTTAAAATGTTAATTAATTTTATATCAATAAGGACATAAAAAGTGACTAGATTAAAAATGATTTGTAGAGAAACTTAAGGATAATGAAGTTGAAAACAAGCAGGAATTATGGAAGATTACAACAACCAAAACCATTGTAATTCGGGTGTCTATGAATACCTGAAACTATCTGCTATTTTGAATTATTTTCTTATCCTTAATGGTAACCCTACTTTGGAGATCTTTTTTCATAGAAAAATATTTGTGTATGTGTGTGTGTGTTTATATGTGTATATATATAATAATGACCACTATCTTTTTCTCCTAGGATCACACAAAGCTAATCAGAAGAAATGTAGGTAGATGTATCATAACTTGTTTCTCCCTTTGACAGCCAGAATTACTTGCTAGTGAGTTTTGGTATAGAAAATCCAGATATGTTGTAGATATGTAGTAGAAAATACGGATTTAATTACTTTAGCTATAGTTGTGAACCTCAAGATTCTTATAATTCATTTGTACAATTCCAGAATTCATACAACATTAGATTTCAATAGAAAGTAGATATCCTATAGATAATTAATTAATATATTCACTAATTATTTACAAATATGACTATATGTCTCTAAAAACTCACATTCTGGCAAGAACAAGATAATTTGAATAAAAAACTGAAGTAATTTCAAAAATATATCAATATGCTTGGCTTTGAGAGTGGAAAACAATGATATACCTAATTTGTCTTGAGTGAGATCTGGGAAATAATTGAAAATATTTCCTGAAGGAGGCTGTAACTGAGATTACTCTTAGATGAGTAATTAGGCCAGGGAAGAAATTGGAAAGAAAATTTTAATATAAAGGGAAAGTTCATATAAAAGGCAGAAAGTGTCCTTTTGGGGACTTAATCTGTGAAGCAGAAAGAATTAGGAAATGAATCTGGAGAATGATTCAAGTGCTAGCATACGAATGACCCTATATACAGTTTTGAAATTTGTTGTAAGTTGCTTTATGGTCCGGCACATGGTCAATTCTGAGACATATTCCCTGTGGACTTTAAAATATTATATTAAATATAATGGTACTAGTGTGTCACTTAAGTCATATTCATTATCTTTTTTCAAATTTCTTTATCTTCTTTTGATTGTTTTACTTCATTTTGTTTCCTTCATTGTCATAGTCCATTCAGGCTATTATAATAAAATACCTTAGACTGGGTAATTTATAAACAACAGAAATTTATTGCTCACAATCCTGGAGACTGGAATCTCCATGATAAAGGCACTGCAGATTTGCTGTCTGGTAAGGGCTATGTCTTCACCATAGATGGTGCCTTTTTGCTGCATCCTCATGTGGTGCAAAGTAAAGTGATCTCCCTTTTACTTATTTTATCAAGGCACTAATCTCATTCATGAAGGCCTCACCCTTATGTTCTAATCACCTCCTAAAGGCCTTACCTTTTAATAATATAATTTGGGCTTCAACATATGAATTGGGTGTTACAAAAACATTCAGACCATAGCATGCTTTTCACTATAATATGCTATTATATACATAGGTATACATAATATAATATAAATTTTTGAGTTTCTGGTTCAATGTCTTTCATAATTTTTAGAAAATATTTAGAGCTTGTATTACTTCTAACATTAATTCTATACCTTTTAAAATTAAATCTGTATATTTTCTGCTCATTCAGCGGCACATATTTTCAACATTTGCACTTTGCACTAGACATCTCTTACATTTTTAAAAGGTTCTCTTCCTTCTTTCCTCCTCCCTCTCTCATTTTCTTCCTTCCTTTCTTCTATCCTTTCTTACTGTCTTCCACCATCTTCTCCTCTCTTTTTTTGATCATACATCATCAGTACTCTGAGCACTGTATAGTGTTCTATTTTCCAGTTCACTAATTCCATATTCTGATTTGTCTAATATAATGGTAAACCATCTATTGAATGCCTTCTGTTACTAGTACTTTATCTTGCTTATTATACTTTTTAGAATATCATTTTGATCTTTCTTTCTAGATTCCATGTTGAGTAGGAATAGTCAAATATGTATATTTTTAAAATTTTCTTTACATATTGTTCATAGCTTTCAAAGTTATTTTGTCTAATTCCAACACCAACATTGTAAGTTTTTTTCCTATTGATTTTCATGCATTTGTTCTTGTATCTTGACATGCTCAGTGTTGGTTAATTCATTAATTTGTTATTCCTCGGAATGCTGGTTATTGGATATACAACAATGCTTATGAATAACAGTTTTTTTTTTTCCAAGTAAGGTTTACCATATGTTGTGTTAGGCAGCTGTATAAAGTCAGGCCATTTTAATCTAAACAGAAAGTGAAAATATTTAAGGCTGAGAGTAAGCCTTTGTGAGGGATGGCCCATTGTCAATTTCACTAGTTTCTAGAGCATTGCACTTCCTGGATCATAACTGCAACCCTAAGATTTCACCCTTTCTCATGGCAATCCATAAATTCCAATATTTGTCTCCTCATCTCCATAAGACTACAGATTCTCTGCTTGGCTTCTTGGTTTCTTTAGCCTTTCCTCATGAGCCACTTATGAACTGGAAATACCTCAAGATACAAAGTTTTGTATGAGTTTGTTGCATGAGTTTTAGCTCACCTAATTGCATGTTGCATGAGTTTTAGCTCACCTAATTTAACTTTCCTTCCTTTTCTTCTTTCTGACTGAGATTTTGTCCCCCTTAAATCTTGGCTAACCTGGCTGCTTTAATATTACTTCATATACATATACATGATTGAGTGTGTATTAATCTGTGTCTTACTTTTTTAGTTATTTTTAATTATTTTCTTTGGGTGTGTTGGTCTATGGTAAACTAATCACTTACAAGAGGGGAATTGTATTTATTTCTACCTTATTCAATTCCTTCAACTCAAATATAAAACCATGTATTTCAATAAGATCCCAAATCTCCTTCTTAATATATATTACATCAGCAAAGATAAGTATACCCCAAAACACACAAGTACACACACAAACACACACATATACAAGTTGGTTTATCTTTTCCCTTTATTTGCTATAACTTCAGCTCTTGTTCAAAGCATAGAAAAATAAACATGTCCAGATAATACATCAAGATGTACAGAAGCTACTGGTTATAAAACAAATGTCTTTCATAATTTTTAGAAAATTATTAATATAAGGAATACTCTAGTTTAGTGTTGTCCAGTTGATACATGAGCCATACATACTGTATTTTCATTTCCTAGCAGTCATATTAAAAAATTAAAAGAAGTTACATATATTTTTATAATATATTTGGTTTAAACTTATGTATCTGGAGTGTTATGTCAACATATAATCAATATTTGAAAAGAATTAATAAGATGTATTACATGCTTTTTTCTCACTCTAACTCTTCAAAATGAAGTGTGCATGTTGTATATTCAGCACTTTAGTATGTCTCAATTCAGATTATCCACATTTCAACTTCTCATTAGTCATGTGAGGGTAACAGCCACTATATTAGAAAGCATAGTTCTAGTTCCATTTTAATATTATTTTTATTACTAATCAATAAGCATTATAATTAATACAATATATATATCAATTTAATATAATCAGAATAATATTTGTAAAGTACTTGAGGAAATAACATACAGATCAAAAGAGGGAACATTCTTATTAATGTCAAGATATAGTATATATAGCTTTTTTATCTTATTCTCATCTATGTTATGTGTCTTTATTAGAATTAAGATACATTGGTAATTCTTACTATTTCCTATTTATTAAATCTAGACTTATTGTAGCTCATTTTCTTTTCTGTTAAAATGTGTTTCTTTTATTAAATTAAACAGCCAGCAAAGGAATTGAGAATTATAATGCAATTGTACATTAGTAGTTTAAATCAAGCCCCTCATTTTGCCAAAGCGATGTTTTTTTGTTTGTTTGTTTGTTTGTTTGTTTTTGAGACAGAGTCTCGCTTTGTTGCCCAGGCTAGAGTGAATGCCATGGCATCAGCTAGCTCACAGCAACCTCAAACTTCTGGGCTCAAGCAATCCTCCTGCCTCAGCCTCCCGAGTAGCTGGGACTACAGGCATGCGCCACCATGCCCGGCTAATTTTTCTATATATATTAGTTGGCCAATTAATTTCTTTCTATTTATAGTAGAGGCGGGGTCTTGCTCTTGCTCAGGCTGGTTTTGAACTCCTGACCTCGAGCAATCCACCCGACTCGGCCTCCCAGAGTGCTAGGTTTACAGGCGTGAGCCACAGCGCCCAGCCCAAAGCGATAAGTTTCTAAAGCACATAATTCTAGAAAATATTGTTAAACTTGGAGGAGCATGGACCATATTTATCTCTTTATTTCAAAGACATTTACAAGATTGTCTTGAAAGAGGAGACTATTTGTTTATTGTTATGAAAATTAAAATAGCTATTTTTTCAAGTTATCTGTATGCAATGTTTTCATCAATATTTTCTAGTAAAGTTTTATTTATTAATTTTTTTGACTAGGTCCTAATGGACAATTTCTGATCTGGTGTCTGCATTTGGAAAGATTCTACAGCACATGCATAGATGGTAATAATCTTTTATTGTAGAATGATTTCCAAAATGATCAGAGAAAGCAATAAAATTCTAATTTAATTCCAAAAATATCATTTGTTTTGGTACATTTGAATCATATAATCTATGTTTTATTTTAGGCAGTGCCAGCAACAGCTTCCACTAAACTACATAATCATTTTTTTCCCAAGACATTCAGTTCTTCTGAACCAGTACATTTTATGAGAGGTGGGGTTTGGGGAAGAGTGGAAGATAAGGGTTTGAAAAATATTAAAACATGAATTCCTTTGATTTACAATGCCATGAATGATTGCCAAGGGTCATAGTACCAGGTGTATTACCTCTGAAATACAAATTAATCATTTGTAAAATTAGAAACATGTTATGGAACATACAAGTGATTGCAACACCTACCAATGTTGAAATACAAAGCTAAAACTGCTCTTGCTCGTGGGTTTCTAATTTTATTAAATCATAGAAATGAGTTTTATGAACAATCTTCCAGATGGGAAAATGTTCACATGTCACACAACGTTTCACATATTTATTTGAAAAGCAATCTGTAACCATATGCATATCATAAATGAGAAAATGAATCTTCAAATATGCATTGGCTGCTGTTAGGTACACAGCTGTATGAATTTGATGTTTTTCTGCCAGTGGGTTTACCTGATGCCACCTAACTTTTTGTAGTGAGGGTGATTAATAGTGTCAACCTTAATAAGAAATAGAGAGAGACTCTTTAAGAGAAAAATATATTTATCTGGGACTAGAACATTGTAATGAGAATACATGTGCTATAGTAAACCATGTGCATACTCTGAGATGTAAAAGAAAATGCACATTTTTAAAAGAAAAAATGAGAATGATATAGATGTTTTGAAGTAATTATCCTTGGCTACAAAAATTAATAATAAGGGTAATAATAATAATAATAATAATGCCAGTCTGAGATTAGACAGTCAGTTGCTGGGAAGATGTCCTTGCAGAAGTATTTCTGTGTAGTGTACTTTGTGTGATGTGGTTGTGGCTTTTGCATAGTAAGAGTAAAAGTTTCTTCATAGTCTTCTCAGATTCTATTTATCAGGTTCCTTTTGTAACATTATAAACTCCATTTTGATCCCCCAACTTTCACAATAGTGATTAACCTTTAAAAGAAATTAAATTGCTTAAACATAAAGATTTTTTAACAGATAGCATGTAAGATTAAGCTATGTTTTTATTGTTTAACAAAAAATGAAACCCTACTCAATCCTTACTTGATATGTATGTCAAATATATTTTTTAATAATCATATTTAAATTGCTTTTATTTTCTTGACATATGACAAGAAAAGATGTGCAACAAATTCATTATAAATCTTAACCCTTTCTACTGAATAAAGATTTTTTAAGGAACAAATTGAACTCTCAAATTAAACAATTTATCGAAAGTTAAAAACAATGTTTTCAATGTCATTTTAATGTAACAGCTGCATATTATGAACTCTTAAGTTACCATCACTATTTGAAATATCAACTGGTTTAGTCCAACGATATGCATAAAAATAGTGTTTGGGAGTGACTTAAAGTTTTAGATGATCATAACTCAGAAACTAGGCAAAGTTAAGACATGTTTGTATCTACTAAGTAAGTAGCTGTGATAATGACATTTGCTAACATTTTCAGAATTTTTTCTTAGAATGAAGGACTTTCTAAAAACTTCACCTTTTTTTCAAAGACAAATTTTATGAAACAAACAAGGAATCACTGATCCATTTTTTCTTATGTTAATTTCTAGAGAGTATTTCCATCTAGTACTTACTATCTCATTCAAAAGTCATTCTCTCATGAAGCTTCTGATAATTTTTGTCATTCAAAAAAGCTAAGTTAATATACTTACCTTCTGTTATGACAACTATGGCTAGGAACAACAACAATGATTTCATATGAGAAGGAAACAATAACAATAAGGGCAGTAAACACACACACAACACACACACATATATATATACATGTAAGGCATTTATACATATTTTCTCGGCATCACTGAAGGTTCTGTACTTTCCTTAAGAAGTGATCATGTCAGATTTTAGCTAGTGTCCTTACTGAAAGTCACATTAGGTATTACCCTGATTTTCTCTTCATTATATTATAGACTTATTAAAACAAGTTCAAGAAATGATATTTCTCATCGAGCTTTAAAATATTAGTTTCCATTTTGCCTCAGAATAAGATGTTTTATTCATTGGCAAAATTCCCAGCCCAATAATATAAAGGGAATAAATTATGTACATTTGGATGGCACTTTAGTGGATTCTTAATTAAGAAATGGTAACCATCATCTAAGGGGACACATTTTATTTAGCAAGTAAAAGAACAGATCCATTAACCCTCATACATTCTAAGATTTAGCACTAGGGATGAATTTAAAATTACTGTTAATATTTTTCATTGTGTAAAAAATATAACCTTAGGATATTGATTAAGAATAAGGAATGAACGAATTTTCTCCTAGCTCTATAGGTTTAACAAACATTTTGAATATTTAAATATAAAATGTGAAATGTGAACATAATGATTATTTAGTATATTTTGTTATTAAAGAAATAGTGTATTTCTAACATTTTAAAGCAATTTAACGTGCTGCAATGTTTAGCAGAGATCACTTTTGAACAGGGAAACCATTTCTTTTTTTTCAGGTAACACAGAGAATCATTCAATATATTAGCTTTTGTATGTTTTTTTTTGGGGGGGAATCATTTTTTAAAGAGCATGTGCATCTTTGTAATCATAGGCCAGGTATTTTATTGGATACACTCTGCTTATAAGGGAATCCCTTAAAATCAGTGGAATATATTACAAATTTACTCCATACAAATTTTCTAAAATTGGTATAGGTATGTTTCTGAACAGAGAGAAAACAAAGAAGCTAAAAGGTACAGTCTTGAATGGTAAATGAAGGAAGGAAGCAGTTAAGAAAATATTTTGTCTATGTTATGTATCAAGATGAAATTAAACTAGAGTAGAAATTGATATTTTGCTAAAATAGTATTGGGTTCACATATTTATGTGTTGAAAAACATATGTACAAAAACTTAGGAATAATGGCAAGCATTTCTGGAAATTTTAGAGGAAATGGTTCTTTACAAGAAATATTTTCAAATCAGAAAGCAACTGATTTATTTTTATTTTTTTTAATTTTTTATTTTTTCATATTATGGGGGTACAAATATTGTTAGGGTTACATATATTGCCCCTACCATTCCTCCCCATGCCCTCTGCCCCCCGCCTTACCAAAACATCAAGCATGTCCTACTCTCAGGTGGTGCCCATCACACCTATTTTGTAAGTGTAAATTCTTCTCCTCCTTCCCCCTCCCATTTGCCCACCACCTGATAAAAGTTTGTTTGTTTGTTTATTTGTTTGTTTGTTTTTTTCCCTTTTTTTGACCTTTGGGTTACATTGTATATCTTAGCCTTTCCTTTGGAAGGTTTAGATGTATTATATACTCTTCAGTGTGATGTGCACCATCTGCGGGATGGATATGGTTAAAGCTTTGACTGGGGGGGAGGGAAAGGCAACATACGTAACCTAAATATTTTTACTCCCATAATATGCTGAAATAAAAAATAAAGCAACTGATGTTCAAGCCAATATGTGAAGTATTTATTGACTTGTGAAATTCTGGAACAAGTGATTTGCTTGTAGTTGTGATAGAGTTCATCAGCTTCTTATCCTGTTTCTAAACATGTGATACCTATTCATTCTTTTAAGAAACTGATGGATTTAGGACTAGAAGCATGATGTATTTAACACATACTGGCCTAGGACTGATAAGCAGACATGACTAAATGTTGACGATCTAATGACGATCCTAGCCATCACTATCAGGACAAAAGTTAAGGAAATGCCAATAAAAATCTACTGTATGTGATTTTTATCTTATTAATAAAAGATATATTAGCATATAGAGACAAAGTGTACTTAAAATATAACAAGAAAAATACAATCACCCCTGGGTATCTGTGGAGAATTGGTTTGAGGACCCATGCTGATACCCAAATCTGCAGATGCTCAAGTCCCTTATGTAAAATGGTTTGGTATTTGCAACATATGACCTATGCACAGTCTCCTTATGCTTTAAATCATCTCTAGACTGCTTATAATACCTGATGTAGTGCTTGCATATCACTTCATTTGTATGAATTAAATATAGTACTCAACATGGGAAAGTTGAAGTTTTGCTTTTTTGGAACTTTGCTGATTTTTGTAAAAAAATATTTTTGATAGTGAGGAGTGATTGAATCCAAAGATATGGAACCCATGGATTCAGAAAGCAGATTGAATTCTCAAATCAACTTAAATAGATGATATTTGTCTCATGGAACAAATATTTAGCTAGTTACAATATTGAGAGAGAAGGAGATTTGTTTCAAATTAATTTTTGTATTTGCTACATGATGATTTCTTTATCTCCTAGAAATCATATTGACTCCTAAAAAATATTTGAATGTTATAAGTTTAAACTATCTTCCCAATTATTTCAGAAAATAACATTCTCATAATCTTAAAGTTAAATTTTAAAAATAATTGGGGTAGTTATTTGCACAATATAAAGATTACATAAAATACTAATAAAATGCTCATTCCCAACTTTATGTACATGTTTAAATTTACATCGTTTGTAACAATTCCTCATGTTATTTTAATGACTGAATAGCATATTATTGTATAATGATACAGTTATATGCACACACATATCCCTAAATTTTAAAATTCATAGAAATTGTTACCATTTTATGTAAGGCAGAAATAAATGTAAGTAGGTATAATTAATTTTTTTCCAACCATAGAATGCTTTTTAAAGTTTTAATCTGATAGAATAGAATTATTTAATCAAATATGTATTCTGATTTTAAGGATTCTGATATAGTTTTCCAAATTACTTTCAGGACAAAAATATATTTTTAAAAAATTTAAAGATAGCTTCTATTTATAGTCCTATGAACATTCTTTAAGATGTTTACTATAATGTACCAATGTCTAATATTATTATGATTTTAAATTATTTTTATCAATCTAGTTGGCACAGATTGATCTCATTATACTATATGTGATTCTTACTTCTATAGCTCTCTTAAAAAAAGGAAAATTAAAATTTTTAATGAATAATCAGATACCTGGTTTCAATCAACTTTGTTATTGTTGGCTAGAAACTTATTTTCACTTTTTAAATCACAATGATTAGCTATTAATATGATGTTTTTAAACAATATTCAGAGAGTTAACCTAAGATATTTTAGTAACATATATAGTGGGAATTATTATTATTTTATAATTTGTAATTATTTAAAGAAAATTCAATGGGTAGTAAAACATGGTTTTTGTATTCTTGGAATATCCTTATTTCACTAATTCAACAATCTTGAGTGATAGTGTAACCTATGATAGATTTGGGAAAAGATAGTTTCTTTAACTTAACTCTTTTAAGGCATTACTCCATATTATCTACTGTCTATTGTTGCTAAGAAGAGAGATCTCAATATCATTGTCATTGTTTCATAGATAATTTTCATCCATTAATGTATCCCTAAGATTTTTTCTTCATGTCCAATATTTTCAGTTTCATTATATTTTATATGGCATGGATTTTTTAATTTATCCTATTCAATAATTAGTGTCAAATTTTAAAGCAAGGATTCATGTCTTTCTTTAAAATGGAACAAATCCTCAATATTTATTAGCTACAGCTTTTTTCTCTACTATTTTCCTAATCATGTATATCTAAAATAATCATTAAGAACATATTGATATCTCCTAAAATTGAACACATGCTTCTTAACAGCTTTTTCATATTTTTCATCTTTTGATTCTCTCTGTAAAGTTCTCATAGAGTCCTTAGTCCTAAATTCTGATTGATTGAAATGCCCCCAAAAACTGTCCAGTTTAAACTGTATAATATCTAGTTTGTTTTTACTTCAGCAATTATATATCTTATCTTCTATATTTTTAATTTTTTAATATATATATTTTTTCATCTTACATTTTATATTATATGCTTTGGTGAATTATATGAAAGTAATGTAGATACTATCACTTTACTTATGTCTGAGGTAAATAAACATACTTCTTTTATTTATTTGTCTGGAGGGAATGAATCTCCTGCTTTCTGAGTTTATTAGGCTACAAATTATTATTATGTTGTAGGGTAATACTAGCTATTCCAATAAATATATCTCTCATTTATAAGAGTTCAAAGGCAACAAGAATTTTCTTTATATATAACAGTACAAAATATTTAATAGCTGTTTTGTTGATAGATAACCTAGCTTCCTTCATTCTTGTAGTACCTCGCAATACAAAAGCCTCATCATTTTCTATATCCAGAGGATAGAAGGGGAAAGATATCATGTTAGAAAACCACTTTCACATTTTAGAATCCTTACTTAATAAGGGAAAGGGATCTCCTCTCTTCACATTTCAGTTGGGACAAGTCGTGTGGTCACACACATAGATGCACAGGAGTCTGGGAAGGGGGACCCTGGCTCAGCAGCTGCTTTCTGGTGACGGTAGCAGGTCTCTACCATGGAAAGGAAAGTACGAGCCCGCTGGAGGGCTGGCCATTCCTGGCAACACACAGTTTTTGTAGTTGTTCTTAATTTTTTAAATCTAAATTCTTTTTTCTTTTCTTTTTGGTTTTTCAGCAAAGGATTGAGTTCAAAACACAGTTTTTTCGCTTTTTTTTTTTTTTCTTCATGCACTCTGGATTTCCAATTTGTAGGCACACCCTGATTCTTTCTCACTCCTTTCCTCCAAATCTCCTCCCTCTATTTATTCCCCTCTTTAATTGGTTTTGTGATCATTTCATTCAGATACTAAGACCCCATAATCAAAAATACTGCCTACATTCACAACTCAGATATTCACAGCTCAGTTGTCCTTCATGATGTAGATTTTGGAGATAGTACACTGATTTAGCTGGTCTAAATGGTACACTGTAAATGGTACTGGCTGTGAGGCTGAGTGTACTTCCTCTCAGTCCCTGACTGTGAAATTTTAACATAAACTATGGCCTTATGTAGAGTGTACCTTATGTAGAGTGTAGCCTTAAACTATCTCAAGTTTAAAAAGTGAAACTGGTCTTGGTTCCCAGCTTAGACTAGTGATACTGCCCCAGTTACTCTACAGACTTGAAATTCCCATCTGTTTATCCATTTGCCAACCAGAAGTCTAGGATGCTAGCAAGATCAGCCCCACTTTTTACTTAGAAAATTTCTGTTTTTTGATTTCTGGCTAATAAAGCCACCATTTTTTGTTTTCATTTTTATTTTTCTGTTTTTGTTTTTTATTTTTGTTTTGGGAAGGTGTGTCCTAGTGGCATTTAAATCTTTTTTTTGTTGTTATTGTATTCTGAGCAGAATGGAGAGTTAAATATGACTGATCAAAGATTTCCATATTGCTAGATCATCTTTCTATAAGTATACTTTTATAATAAATTTTGTGAATTTTATTTTTTCACATACCTTATAACTTACAAATTATAGTTTTTTTTATTTTACATCATCATTTAGTTTGTATATTTACTAAGGTATTAAAAGTGTGTCATATTTGGTATGAATATTTCCGGTTGGTTTAATGCAGCCAATTATTTCTAATGTTTATGTGGAAAAGTAAGTAGATAGAAGCACACCATTACCAATTTGCTTATTTCTGTGATTCATTTCATGCAAGCTCTTTATGCCCTTATCTTTTCATTTCCGTTTGCTATGTATGTTTACAGCCAGTATTCCCCACACTTTATATGACCTGAAAGTTTCTGTAGGTATGGAAACTAGGAAACTACCAAACCTGTAGAACAGGCAGGGAAGAATGATCTAGGAAAAAATTACATAATTATTACACTTATAACCTCCAGATATTTTGGAGTCAAGCAGACTTTATCTTTTAAAAAACAAAGTTAAAGCAATCTGTGGCATTTCCTGAACATCTAGGAGACATTGCACTATAGTTAGTAAATTGATCTATGGCTCCTTTGTTTCACAGGGCCAGAGAAGTCACAGAGCTTAGTCTTGCCTTGGGGATAGAGTTGGTCTCATTTCTCCTCTCTCCTAAAACACAGTGAGTGATAATGACAGACATTGCTCCCATGCCTATCTCTAAAATGTCCTTAAGGTACATGTCAAAAAAAAAATATCTTTTCCAATTCTGATTTAAACTCAGTGTCACCTAAAGATTTCGAGTCATTCATGAAATTTAAGCATTTGCTATTTTCTGAAGTTTAAAGTTAAAATTGTAAGATAATAAAAATAGTCCTTAGAAAAACCCTATCCAAACAGCTCTAGTCTACAAAATAATTTTCACTTTTGCACATGCTTTTTGCATATTTGCATAACTGAACTTTTTAAAAAATAATGTTAAAAAATATGTGGAAAAAAACACTTCCTATCACAACTATGTCCTACATATTCATAATAAAGTTTAACTGTATCCTTGGATTCCTAATTATTTTTTTAATTTATTAGAGGCAGGGTCTTGCTTTGTTGCCCAGGCTGGAGTGCAGTGGACTCAAGCAATCCTCCTCCTCAGCCTTAGGAGGAGCTAGGATTCCAGGCATGTATCACCACACCTAGCTATTTTTGTAGCAAAAGGGTCTTGCTATGATGCCCTGACTGGTTTCAAACTCCTGACCTTAAGGAATCCTCCTGCCTCATCCTCCCAAGGTGCTGAGATTACTGGTTTGAGCCACTGGGCCTGGCCAGATTCCTAATTTCTGTGGGCAGATTTTATGCTATGATGACCATCAGACTTAGAGTCCCATGTGAGTTTGCATGTACCTATGTTTTTGCTCAAAATGACTCAGATTGTCATTCTATATTTCACTTGTCTTTGTAAAAATTTAAAATCAAATATCTACTGCTGAAATTGGTATAAGTTTAAGAAGATTTTTATTTATAATCTTACAAAAGTCTCCATAGTCCCAGAGGGGAACAATTAGAATAAATTTAAGTTGTCAAACTCATGAAGCTCATACTTTTTTTTCTGCAAAATAAATGTAAATGTTCTTTCTGGGCCTTAAACTATACAGATATAAGTCATTTCTTTTTCTGCTATTAGCTAAATTAAATATAGTTTATGTATAATATGTCTACTCAATGTTTGAGCAATTTTTCTTTATCTAATAAATTATTATTTAGTGTCTTTAAATTATATGCTTCAGAGTACAAGATTCTTGCTAACAATAACCAAATTTTAATGAGTAAAATTTTTGGTCATTAAATATTTTTGATATGCATAAAAATAAAATATTATTTTGCTGATTGAATATTTTCTGTTTACCTGACTGATAAATAAATATGTATACATATACTTTTATATGTACATACATATATTTTCATTTCATTTTATGTATTAGGACAATTCAATAAAATAAAACTTTAAAAAAGCTGTACTGACAATATTTGTTCAAACTTACATTTGACTTTGTAGTGTCCAATTATTGACTGATTTATTTTTAAATTTTGTTTGTTTCCTTTAGTTGTGTGTTAAGGAAGGTATAATTGTGTCACCCACTCCCACCATTAAGTTAACTGCAATTTAATTGGGATGATCTAAATTCACTCTGTAGAAGAGAAAATTCACTACCAATGGTAACATATAAAGATGATGAATAGGGGTTTTTAAAAATAATGTGTTTTTTCTGATAATGAAATCATACACAATAATGCTAGAAAACAGACAACTAGAAAAAAGTATAAAAATGATACAATCTATAAATCAATTTCAGACAATGAGCATTTTTAAGCATCCTTATAGGTTATTTTATATTTACATATTAATAAATATATAACAGAATCATTAGTTTCTATATTTGTATAACTTATATTTTCCTTCATTTTATGAATTTGTGTATCATCCCAATATATTGAGGCACATAATTTATGTGACCAACCTCTTTCAGTTTCCAAATTGCAGTTTTTGAATATAACTTTGGAAATTACTGATTTCCAAATAATTGCTTCCTTATATAGAATAAATTTAAAGATTTTGATTAACTCAAAATATATATTTTATGCACTTTGAAAATACATTGCCAAATTATGCTTCAGAACTTTTGTGTAAATTTATGTTGCAAAAATATAGATCAGAACCAACGTGCTGCTCTTTTACTAACAGAATTTTAAAAACGCTAGCTAAATCACATAATATTTGCATTCACAGGTTTTTCATTGGTCATAGGAATGGTGGCAGATAAACAACATAAAATTTCCTAGAAACCATTCGTTTAAGAGAAGCAGTCTGAGTGGAGTCTTAGGTATCATAAAGAAAGTCACCAAACAACCCTCTCAGACCAAAGGTCTTTCCAATCTATAGTGAATGCCCTGGTCTACTCTTCTTCACTCCCTCTCTTATCCTTTTGGCCTGAAACACTTATTCTCCCAGTTGCTAAAAGTGTGGGCAGACAATAGTTCTCAGCTGAGTCACTCCAATGAACTGATGAGAGCTGTTTGCCCAATGTCATTACCTTCTTCTAGGGCTAACCCATGTCGTATGACCAGTTCACTTGACAGTATAAACTCCCAGACCCCTTGTTCCAATATGATACAGCTTTGAGAGCACCACGTAGCTTCAGTGTCCCTGTTAAGATTGGGTGAGATTTTTGTTATAGTTCAATTTCTCCTACTAACAAATTGTATGTTTTTATTTCTACAAGGATGTTGTGTTTGGAAGTATTTACTAATAAAATTCCTGCAGGTAAATCTCCATCCAGAGTCTTCTGAGAGAAACCAGCCTTCAATACCTATTGTAATCATGACACACCAATAAAGGAGAAGAAAGAAATATTATTTTTTTTCTTTTCAGTATGTAATGTTTGAGAAAAAGATTGATTAATCCTGAAACAACCTTATTCTTCAATACCAATGATGTTTCTAGAAGCAGGATATTGAACAGGAAATAATTTAGAAGGAAACAGTTGGTCTGTGGCTCCAGGATAAAGAAAAATAGACACTGCACACTCATTGAAGTTTTATTCCTTTACTATGGATTAGCAATTCCAGGACCAATACTTGAAGATTTAACTATATATTTCTTCATTTTGCTGAAATTGGGTATCTACTGAGGAAATTGGAATAAGGAGTGAACTCATTAGGACTGGCTATCTCTGAAAAGCAAAGTTCCTGGGGTCAATTTGAGTAGAATAAACTATTCAAAAGTTTGAGATATCCTAAATGAGAATAAAATATGCTGGTAATTGAAGCAATTTGAGAACTATATCCTAAATACATTTTTAAAGATCAAAGACTAAATCTACCAACAGCAACCGCAAAGCACAGAGACTAGACTTATGCAAATTCAGCCATCAGGCTTAATCTCTGCAGAGAAGAGAACCAATCTTAGACAAAGTGCATATGAAGCCAGGGAGAATTGTTAGATATTTTATATCTAGTTCCAGTAGAGCTACTCATTTTAAAAATTAGTAAGATAGAAAAATTACATAATAAAGATTATGGAGGAAATAAAAAAAGGAACAATGAAAATCATTACTCGCTGAAGTTTAAAGACACACAAACTTGTAAGATTATAAACTTCAATGCCAATAAAAAGAAATTTAATATATAAAATGCCAGAATAAGATGAAGAGAAAATGCAGAACGAATCAAGGTGAGAACAAAAGTAAAATTATTATAGAACCAATATGTGAGTAATAAAAAAAATATAACAGCAGAATTCATTTATATTAGTATCTAAATCAATAAACTGGAAGAGAGAATTGGATAATCACTAAGAAAATCAGAGGGGAAAAAAGGTAACATCAACTAGAAGGAATATAATCACTAGAGAAAGTATATAACTATGTTACATGGTCCCACTTTACTTATGCACACAAATTTCCAATGGGTGCTAGTACATTTCTCTATTAACTTGTAAATTTCATTCTCCAATATAGCTAACTTTATCTCCTATCTTCCTGTTTAAAACTCCAACCCTTGTATCTGCCCTACACATTCAGCAGAAAACTTTTTCCTAATATTCCATTTGAAAAGCGACAGTTATCCAGAGAAACTAGCTCATACTTCTGCCACCAGGTCTAACAATGCCCCTTCATGTGACCACTTATATTCTGACCTCATTCATATTACAAATAAAGAAATGTCCCTATTTATATTTAAGACCTTTCATTTGTGATCTACATGCCATTTTCCTCCATCGACTCAAGGATTTCAGCACTGAAGTTTTCCTCTCTTGTCCTGCATCATTAATAATTCTCTCTCTTGTAAGTCACTTATGGAGTCATGAAAAAAAAAAAACCCATATGAAAAAAAAATCCCTTGATCCAACATCTCCTTCTAGAAACTTCCTAATTTCCCTATGCCCATTAAAAAATAGTAATCTAAGAAAGTTGTTTATATTTATGTTCCTTACTACTTCCCCACCAATTCTTTTCAAGTCATTTCATATAGACTTTTATACCCAGTTAGTTAAAAAAAAAACAGAATTAAAAAGGGATTTTATAAGATGGATGGATGGATGTTAATATGCATTTATACAACCAATGCTTGGAGTTATGTATATATTGGACTATGTCATGAAGATTGTTAGAGGTTTACTACTCTGGAACTCTCAATTAGAGAATAGAGAGATTCTTAAGAATACAAATGAGAAATGAAAAATCTGTAATTGGCTATCTCCACTCTTAATCTTCATAGATATAAAAAAAAGGAGGCATAAAACATTCAAAGAGAGTGTTAGTAACCAAGTGCTTATGCATGGAGTTTAACTGCCTCTGCCCTACCATTCCTTCTAAGTACGTAAAATTAAACAGGTGGTTGGGCACATGGATTCCCCATTTTGGTTCTTGCAATTAGTATTGCAATAAACATAGGAATGCAGAGGTCTCTTCAACATGCTTATTTCCTTTCTTTCAGATACATACCCAGCAGTGGGATTGCTGGGTCATATGATAGTTCTATTTTCAGGTCTTTGAGGAATCTCCATACATTTTTTTCATAGTAGAATCAACCTAAGTGTCTTTCAACAGATAAATGGATGAAGAAAATGTGACACACATGAAATCCAATCATTTTCAACAATATGGATGGAGCTAGAGGACATTATGTTAAGTGAAATAAGCCAGGCACAGAAAGACAAATATCACATGTTCTCACTCAATTGTGGAAGCTAAAAAAAAATTGATCTCATGGAGATAGAAAGTAGAATGATGGTTACCAGAGGCTGGAAGGGTAGTAGGGAGGGGAGGATAAAGAGGGGTTGATTAATGGTTACAAAAATACAGTTAGATAGAAGGAATATGATCTAGTATTCAATAGCACAATAGGATGACTATAGTTACAGTAATTTATTGTATATTTCAAAATAGCTAGAGAAGTGGAATTGGAATGTTCCAAACATAAAGAAATGATAAATGTTAGAGGTGATGAATATTTCAGTTATGCTAATTTGATGATTACACATTATGTGCTTGTATCAAACTATCACATATAACTCATAAATATGTGTAACTATTATATGTCCTTAAGAATTAAAAAATTTAAAAAATTAAGCAGGTAGAATTAAAGGAGTTTCAATTTCCTCTTAAATATTTCAATGAGATGAAGCAGAGACCTTATGTTCAATAGACTGAGAATGCTATGCAGATATTAGCTAAATATGAGAAAAACCCATATAGATATTAGCAGTTATTTTTGATATTACATATATGTTTGATACTATGTTGTGGCACATAAAGGGACTAGTTAAAAAAGAATCTTCTGACTGATGCTTGTATTTGAAGTCTGAAGTTTTATTCACTAGAAAAAATGGATTCATAGGTCTATTAATTGTGTCTTGACACTGAAAAGTATTTATTTCCTGATTTTTGCCCAATAATTTTCCTATATGAGTAATTTTAAATAACCACAATAGAACATACTTAAAACTTCTTCAAAAATAAATTTAAAAGCCAGAAGTAAATGGTTGACTTTGTACATATGTGTATATATACGAAGTAATATATATTTGTATATATGACATATACATAGTTAAAGCAAAAATTATACAATAATATTTTTATAGTACAGTAAAAAAGATCTTATTCAGGATCTTTGTAGTAGGTATGGGGACCACTGCAACACAGTCTTGAAATGGAAGAAAAATTGGGCTCAACTCCGAGTACAGCATGAGCAAGTAGGAATTTATAGCCAAGAAGCCAGGTGGGGGTCAATGGACAGAAAATTACTAAGAGGTTGCCCGGGCGCAGTGGCTTATGCCTGTAATCCTAGCACTCTGGGAGGCCAGGGTGGGTGGATTGCTCGAGTCAGGAGTTCGAAACCAGACTGAACAAGAGTAAGACCCCGTCTCTACTGTAAATAGAAAGAAATTAATTGGCCAACTAATAAATATAGAAAAAATTAGCCAGGCATGGTGGCACATGCCTGTAGTCCCAGCTACTTGGGAGGCTGAGGCAGCAGGATTGCTTGAGCCCAGGAGTTTGAGGTTGCTGTGAGCTAGGCTGATGCCATGCCCATGCCTGAGCAACAAAGCGAGACTCTGTCTCAAAAAAAAAAAGAAAAGAAAGAAAGAAAATTACTAAGAGGCAACATCGGAGGCAAGGAGGATTCTTATTAGACTGACCTAAGATTCTTGCTGAAGACAGGCCAGAGTGATCAGACATTACCCGGGAGGTGGTGGAGAATGAGGAATCCCATCCAATATCAAGAGTGATCGGATATTAAGAGTAGGGGGTGTTAAAGTTTATGAGAGGCCACTGTTTTAGGCTAGCTTCCTGCACTAGGCCCCAGAGGACGAGACCAAACTAAAATGGAATCACATATGCTAACTGCCACATAATCAAATGAAACTTTAAAGAAGCAGGCTGATACCCAAACAGACCAGTTTTCCCTAAAAACAAGAGATTACAGTTTATCTGAGTCAGTTTAATAAGAAATCCCCTCTGCTTTAACTGTTATAAGCAAAGTCACCTGATGTAATCTAATAATAACTAATTAGCTTTTTCTTTCTTTCCATTTTTCTGTTTCCTTGTTCCCACCTTATAAAACTCACTATTCTGCTATTGCCCTGTGGGAGCTCTCATTATATTTTGTAGAATGAAGGCTGCCTCAATTCATGAATTATAAATAAAACCAATTAGATCTTTAAGCTAAATTTGTTGTAATTTTGTCTTTTGACAGGGCTCTTGCTAAACTAATTCAGCAAGGTTCTTTGACAAAACTGAATTTTATAAGAAAGTAGAGATGGACCTAGGAGAAAGTTTAGGAACCTGACAAAGTTTTTGTCAAGCAGATTATCTTTGTGTATAAGTTTTATATGTAAATATATATATTTATCTATTGTATGCATATATATAATCAACACAAATTATGATTATAGGAGAAAATACTAAAATTTTAAAAAATGATTAAAGAAGTTCAGATAATTACTTCAGAATTATCTGCCCTGAAAATAAGAGTCCTGGTCCAAGAATTTTCACAGCCAAATTGTTTAAAATATATTAAGAAAACAATTCTGATTTAAAGTATTATAGAACATGATTAATAAGGAAATGTTTCTAATATTGTTTTTTGAGAAGCTAGGGAAACACTGACTAAAGAGAACTGTAAAAGATAGTACAGATAAAGGAAACTACAGACCAATTACACTTTGAACATCTACGTGACATTAATTGTAATATTCACAAATGGGACTCAGTAGCACAATAAGGAATTATATCCCGCAACTGTATTTCTTTCTAGAAATATGACATGATTTAATATAAGGATATAAGAATAGCCTTTTCCACAAATAACATAAAATTTAAAAAAAAAAAAAAAGCAAGGTAATTTCTTTTAGAGACTTTTAACCCTCCTTCATCTTCTCAATAATTTTATCTTGGCCACCCCACCTGAATTTGCCACCTTCCCTCCTATTCACTCCACATTCCTTTTCCCCTAAATCACTTATGTGATTTATTTTGTCCTTAGCAGTAAACACAATTCACCATGATATATATTCTAACTGTTCATTATTTTTCATTTTTATGGTTTTCTTACCCTAGTAGAATGTAAGGTCCATGAAAATAAGGAATTTTGCCTGTTTTATGTTGTTATTTCCTCCCCACAGGTGTAATGTCAGTGCCTGAGTGACATTCAGTTGGTCCTTAGCACATACTGGTTGAATAAATAAATGCATGAATCATCCCAATAAATTTTAAAAAAACACATTTAATAGAATGTAACTATTCTTTATAAAAATCTTCAGCAGATATAGTCATCTTATGCCTTGATATAGAAGATATTTAATACCTACATATAAACTACTAAAATAGAGTTCATGTGTGAGAGAAAGCAAGAGATAGATAAGACAGATGTTAAATAGTAATAAAATATAAGAAGTATTTTTATCCTAGTCTGACATTTGAAAGAAAAGCTTTTAGTAAAATTTTCTTTATCTCTTTTGAATGAGGAAAGGAAACAGTTGGAAGAGAAGTGTGACATTGGGAAATGAACAGATTGACCTCAAGGGTAGATTGTTTTATTGACACTAATTTTTTGCCCCTTTAGGTATCCAGGCTTCTCTACATATAATTTTGTGGTCCCTCTCACTAATGGCCAATCTACACATTTGATCCTTAACTTGGTGCTTGGTCAAGAGGCTTATTTTGACCAGCGATATATGTATGGAAGTGCCAGTGTGCCAATTTTGCACTTAGGCCTATAGGGACCTCACATGTTTCTGTTTACCCTCTTGTAGCTCGTGGAGAATAACATGCTCCACTTTGGCTATGATCAGAGACCTAGCACAGCATGGATCAGCTCGCCCTCATGTGACTGAGAGAACCATGAGTAACTCTGCCCAAGATAAACAGACTGCTCAGCTGAGCCAGTGTGTATCAGCTGATACCAAGCCAACCTACAGATGCATGCGCAATATCATTCTTGTTTAAAGTCACTTACTTTTGTGGTGGATTCTGTGTGTCAATAAAATATAGGCAGATTTATAATAATTGGATTGAACACTCTTTTGGAGATCTAAAGATAGAAGAGATCACCATATGAGAATAGAGTACACATCTAAAAAAGTATGAGAAAGAATATTTAATAATCACTATGAAAAAGATTGACTTTTCCTGCCTGTGCCAATGAAGGTTGCATTCAGCCCCTTCTGAACTGTATTTATCTCATGCCTGGAAAAAAAAAAAAAAAAACTATGAAACAAAATACCAAGTCTTTTACCTGTGGAATCTCCTAGAAAAAGACAGTTTTCATATTGTTTGGGAAATATAAGAAAAATTCACTGACAAGCTCACTATCAATATTTTTATAAACACAATATCACACTCTGTGTTGTTCCTAGGGTAGTTGAGAATACAAAGAAATGGTCAGAAATATGAGAATCAGCATGAAGATATTTTCTTACATACAGCCAATTTTCTTACAACCAGGCATGCTATAGCTTTCAAGGAACAAATGTTTTACAACTTGGGCAAATAGCAAAAAATATAATATTGCTTCACTTCTTGACCACTGGATCCCCACACTGCTCTCTGTTCCAAAAGCATGGTTGCTACAATTTTTATTTCACATAATTCAAGTGGCATATAGGGTAGATGAAGGATGAGAAGAGAAATCAATCTCTTGGTAGCAAAGCTCATATTTAGCTTTGCTAAATTATAAGTTGAATCTACAGAAAGATGCCCTGGTGAATAGAACTATGGGTGTTCTGAATACTTCAAAAGGACTATGCCAGGGTGAGATCTTTCAAAGATGTAAATATTGCTGTAAATAAGTGGCATTCAGGCTGGGATGTTTTCTTAAATAGTATAAAAAGAGACATTTGATATCTATACATTTGCTAATGGTTTTTCCAAAGGTATGTTATGCCATATATCACCCAGATAATATTTCATTCTCTCTCAATCATGTCTTCTCTCTATTGCCTGCAATTATTTATCTAATTCAAGTAAAAAATTCAACAGTTTTTACACATCATTCAACCAACTCCTAAACTACACTAAATTGTCTTGTTCTCACTGATGAGATTTGAAAATTAAGGAAGCCAGGTGATACCATAAACTAAACTCATCAACAGTTCCTAGTTTATTTGTTAAATTGTACTTAAAATTTTTTTACATATACTTACGTTTTGTGTCCTCATGGACTTTCACACAAATTTCAACATTTAAAGCCCTGTATATGATCCACATGGAAGAACAACAACAAAAATACTAAATTTGCCTGTTTCAAAGCTATTAATGTATAATGAAGTGAACAGAAAGAGAAATAAATACAGGGGATATTTCCACTTTGTTGATCTATTGTTATGTTGACATGCTGGTAATGTTTAGAGCATGTGATCACTTAAAGATCTTCAATCAACTCATAAAGAAAATATTCCAATATTTATACATTTTTTTCAGAGAAGAAAAAAATGAGGGCCTTTTAAAACTATAACCTTCAAGGAGATGAAAGAGTATTAAATTAATAATATAACCAGCTGTTGTTCATTTCCACTGAGAGTAGAAGACATTGAATATGTTTAATTCACAGCAGGAGTGGTTTAGATTGGACAACAGGAAGACATGCTTGACAGAAATTCATACTGGACCCTAAAAGAGATTACCAAGGGACATTTGTGGACTCTTTTTCCATTTAGGTTTTTGTGATAAATTAGATTCTACAACTACTCTGGTGACTGTGAATTTTTGTAAGTAGGTCAAGGAGGTGAGCAATGGGATACTAAAGCAATAAAAAGTCTTTTTTATTCTAAACAAGGTCTCACTCATTCCCTTTTAAAATATATGGTTTTTTTCCCTCCTCCCCATAAGTCAATAATAAGTAAGTTCAGTGTAAACTGGCCATTTCTCTGTTCCCACCTCGGTGTTCTATTATGAGCAATAAAGTCCTACACTACAATGGAAGATATAGAAAGCAGATAAAGTGGTGCAATTTTTTATTGATTGAATTTATCTTATATTTCTTTCTATTTATTTATTTGAGACAGAGTCTCACTCTGGAAAAACAAGCACCATCAAATTGATATTAACTGACCAACATTTAAGTGTACATATGGTAGCAACATTCATTGGGTGTCAGGCAGGTGGGAGAAGGAACTTTTTCTTCATTTCTATACACATCACCTAGGTTATGTTTTTCCAACTAGTATGGCATGCCTAGTAGGAAAGAAATGTTTGCTTCATAGCTAAATTATTGATGGGGTTCAGGATGCATTGCCCCAAAATATGACTACTGGAGTCCAGAATACACCACTGTAAAATATTCCTCTTTGGCAGGTTGATTATTTTAAGCTGCATATTTTGAGAAACTGCAGATACAGGAGTCGCTCTGAAAAGTTACGTTCTTGTATCTATTTTTTTACAAAATCTTTTGTATCTACAAAAAGTCTCCATTTGTAGGGGTGTCTCCCCATCTGCACCTGGAAGAAAAGAACTAAATCACCAGAGACCAGTGAAGAAGGCTTAGACTTAAATCTGCATAACAAACATTACCTTTGTAAGATGCTTTTCCTGGCCATCTTGTCTTAATTAGGTCTTTCTCCTTCCATAATTTGCTTTCACCACCCTTTAGAGGTCCCAAACCCCTATTCCTTTCTGTAACTCAGGATGATGTGCATATCTGAGTATAAACCTCAATCATCTGGTCACCTGTTTGAGCCTCATATTTTTGTAGACCCACCTGTGTACATGTGTAATTAAAGATTTTCTTCTGTTAATTTCTCTTAATGTCAATCTAATTCATAGACCAGCCAAATAACCTAAAAAGGTAGAAGAAAGCATTTTTCTTCCCTTGAGCTAACTACCTGTATTCTTTTTGTATTAGAGATTGAGGTTGATTTGGAGGAGATAGAGGGAAAATGGCCTCAATAACTTCTCCTATCCCTATGTCTATGTATTTTGCCATCTCTTTGCCATTCCTCCTATCAAGAAATAAAGTCTATTTCCTCATCTCTTGAATCTGGACTGTATATATGACTTCCCTTGGCCAGTAGAATTATACACAAATGACATTTTAAGAGTTCAAAAGATAGCTCCTCAAAAAACACAGTAACTCTTCTTTTCCTCTAGAAACAGCCATGAGGCCACTATATAAAGAAATAAAGTCACTGGAAGATGTATAACCACATGCAGAAGAAATGAGGAGCCAGAGTCCACATATAGCACCCAAGAGCCACACACATGTGAGTGAAGACATCTGGGACCATTCAGATGCATCTCATGACTGTTGCTACATGAGCATCCCTCGGGGAGCCCCTCAAAAAAGCTGCTTATTTGACCCCAGCTCAAATTTCTGACTCATAGTATCACGAGTAAATAAAGTGGTGTTGTTTTAAGCCACTATATTTTGGTGTGGTTTGTTGAGCAGCAAATAGGCAATAGACACCTCATAATGATAACATAAACACTGTCAATTCATAGTTTACAGACCAAAGAGATTTTAACATGTCATATGCTTTTTACTCATGTGAAAAGAATATTCTCTACCAGATAGTATAGTACTAAAGCCATTATGAGTCTATGAAAATATCATAATAAAAGATAATCAAAAGGAGAAGAAAGACATTCAGAGGGGAGAAAATAGAATGAAAAAGAAAAAAATAGAACCATACAAACAATTTGATAAATGTTTCAAATTGATGGGGACTATTTCATATATAGCATCTGGATGACTAGGTAGATGATAGTACTATTAATAAATCTTTGGATATTGTTAACATAGAGTCTTTTTAAGTGTCTTATTTTAGCTTTCCAAAGTGCTGCTTTCTCCATGTTCTCATCATACTATTTTAATTGTCCTTTCTTATCCTTCTTCATTAGTCCTTGCTTCCTTGCCAAATCTATCAAAGGCATAATGAGATATTATTCAATGAGATACACTGGAGTCAGGAAAGCAAATTAACCCAAAGTGGCAGAATGGAGTTGCCTGGAAGCCCAAGTCCTGAAGCACACTAAGCATGTACAGTATTATGTAGCCATGGAGGCAGCAATGCTAGCTTAAGCTGATTTTTTCCTGTGGAAGGATGTTGGCTGTACTTTGTCATCCTTAATACTTATCTGGCTATGCTTGGTGCTAGGTAGAGAAACTGATAAGCAAATTCTTGTTTTTCATCCCCTGAAAAATAGCTCTCATGGAAAACATCTTTGGGGGCATGTAAGGGGCCACTTTTATGAAGCAAATGAGAAATTTAGAATATTTAATCTCTTAACAATTTTAGTGATAATTTACTGCTCAATAAGTAACCACTACTGATATTAATATATTACTTCCATTCCTCCTGACATAGCACTTGTAAATTTTTTCACTTTATTAAAAAAAAAAAACACAGCTTATTTTAAAGAATAATTTCGATTTTTATCTGCAGACTCCCTAAGGAAATACCCATGTAAATATAAATTGACCATTCATCAGGTGAGTTTTTGGAAAGTTTCATAAGATCTTCACAGACTTGCTTCCTAATCTTACTGCCTGATAACAGAAACATATGCTGCTCTTTTCAATCAACAATGTGCATTTTGGTGAATTCTTAAGAAGCTCAGTTGTAGAATATTTGTATTTGACAGAAAGACAAAAGTGCAATTAAAAAGAGTGATCATCAAGATAGTTTTAAATATACATTGATTTTGTAACTTGAAACTTCACTGAATTTGTTTATCAATTCCAGTAGTCTCATGGCAGAATCTTTGAGATTTTCTAGATATAAGATTATACCATAAGCAAAGAGCAATAGTTGACCTCTTCTGCCCCCATTTTGAATACCCTTCATTTCCTTCTCTTGTCTCATTGTTCTGGCTAGTACTTACAGCACTATGCTGAATAGAAGTGGTGATAGAGGGCAAACTTATCTGGTTCCAGTTCTAAATGGGAATGTTTTCAATTTTTCCCTAATCAGTATAATGTTTACTATGGGTTTGTCATAGATGGCTTTTATCATTTTTAGGTAAGTCCCATCTAGATCTATTTTGTTAAGCATTCTTAACATTCTTATGCTTAAAAGGGTGCTGAATTTTGTTGAATGCTTTTTCTGTGTCTATTGAGAGGATCAAATGGTCTTTATTTTTACTTCTTTTATGTGGTGAATTACATTTATAGATTTACATATGTTGAACCATCCCTGCATCTCTGGGATGAAGCCCACTTGGTCGTGATGGATTATTTTTTTAATAAGCACCTTAATTTGGTTTGCAAGGATTGTACTGAGAATTTTTGCATCTATATTCATAAGGGATATTGGTCTGTAGTTTTCTTTTTTCTTTTTTTCTTGAGTCCTTTCCTTGTTTTGGTATCACGATGATGTTGGCTTCCTAAAACGTGTAGGGAAGGATTCCTTCTTTCTCAATGTTGAAGAATAATTTCTGCAGTATAGACACCAGTTCTTTGTAAGTCTGGTAAAATTTGAGTCTGAAACCATCTGGTCCAGGGCTTTTTTTTCAGGTAGGTTTTTTTTATTGCTGCTTCAATTTCAGTACTTGATATTGGTCTGTTCAGGAATTCTATTTCTTCCTGATTCAGCCTAGGGAGGCTGTGTGTTTCTTAGAATTTGTAAGATTCTCTAATAAAGCTCTTAAATAAATTATAAGTTATAAGTTTTCTTATAAGTTTTATATATGTTTCTTATATAAGTTTTCTTATAATAAGTTTTCTTATAAGAAAGTTTTAAGTTTTCTTAAGGTTTCTTATAATAATTTAGAACCACAAAATAGAATCTTTAAAAAGAAAAATATTTGCAAATACATTTTGCATTATTACTTGAAAAGATAATATAGGAATCCCTTATTTGAAATTCAAAGAGTTGCTGAAGATGCTATTGATATGCCAACATTTTTTTTTGCCTTTCTCTTTTACAACACACACATGCACACTCACACACATGATTACATTGTAAAATCTCCAAATATTTTAAATGTCTTTATTATCTGGAGAGATAAGTTTAAATAAATAATTTTTGTGATAGTGTTTTATATTTGGAAGTGAATAACTGTGGTGGAGCCATATTATTGATAATAAATATTTCTCTTATTAGAAATTAAAATAATAAAAGACATTAAATTAACTTTCCATTATAAGTTTCTGTGGTATGTGTATATTTATTCTTACTTTATTTTATTACTTTTGAAAATAATTATTCATCTTAGTCAAAACGCTGTTTTCAAATTCTCAATTGTTTGGCCTCATCAAATTTAGGAAACACAAATTTAATTATCAATTTTGAAGTCTCATTTTTATCAGATACAGAAGGAAAATATATTTTCTAATATAAATTCTGCTTTCAGCTACACAAATCTTTGACAGCATGATTGAGTAGTATTTTTTTTTTACTCATCCCATACCTTGAAAAATAACCTTTATAATCTTCTTCAGTTTTGCGATAACAAGATCTTTCTGCAACACAGACACTGAGGAAATAATCACAGTGGCTCACTCTGCCTTGTTCACTTCGTTTTATCAGCTCTCTGCTCTCTGTGTCCTTGCTGACCTACAGAGTTGAGGCTGAAGAGCATCTTAAGGCTTTTCTTGGCATTGATTAGAAAATAAGCAAAAGATTAGCAGAAAAATTAAAGCCTGAATATGTACTTTCATATATATATATATATATGTTTAGGGCATACTTATTAATTGAATTTAATACAAGTATGAATGCAATTATAGGTAATTTACTTGACATTTGTGTCCTTGGAGCATTTTAAATTATAGAACAAAAAGTCAACACAAGGAAGGAATGCTATTAAGAAATAGAGGTAGCTGCAGAGGAGTGTACTTGGTAGTTGATAGAACATACACATTTTAAACTTTAATGGACACTATTAAAAAATGTGGCCTTTAAAAAATAATAAGCTCACTACATAAGAGGTCTTATCAATTTCTGTCACAATATATGTTATGGTATTTATGAATTGGTTTTTAAAATATTCCAGAACTTGATTACTTTGTAATTACTCAATAAAAAAAAGAATGAGGATGAAAGGAAATTAGATATAAATCATTTTTGGAAATATGAATATTTAATTTAATTTATCAATGTCTTTTTAAATGGATAAGGTTATTGTGAATCTCAAAGTTACTCAAGGTAGAATTAAATACAAGAATGCATCCAATATACATCTGGTAAACACAGATATATTTAAATGGCAATTCTTAATATATTTTCATTAATAATTACTAAAACTGACTTAAACACTAAAGTTTAGTGTTTAAGTCAGACTACAACTAAAGTTTTAGTCTGCAAAATAAAATGAGTATTGTTATTCAAATAAATACTGCATTTCTGACATAAATGTTTTAAAATAGAAATTACTCTTAAGGTATGTTAATAATTACACAGACAAAAGATTCAGAAAAATCTTAAATGAAATCACAAGAATAAGAATGGTGTGAAAAGCAAACCTTTTGAACCTACCCAGTTCAGGTCTTCTTCATCCCAGTTCAGGTCTAAGTCATTGCTTAGGCCG
>VSMD01033360.1:0-20870 GCA_008750895.1 Mirza zaza
AAAAAAAAAAAAGGAAAACGTTCTACGGTGCAGTATACCTGCAAAGATAAAGTTTGCCAAGACTATATGTTTCATACCTATATTGGAATGATTATATAGCAAATGCTCTTACAAAAAAGTAAACCAGGCCGGGCGCGGTGGCTCACGCCTGTAATCCTAGCACTCTGGGAGGCCGAGACGGGCGGATTGCTCAAGGTCAGGAGTTCGAAACCAGCCTGAGCAAGAGGGAGACCCCGTCTCTACTATAAATAGAAAGAAATTAATTGGCCAACTAATATATATAGAAAAAATTAGCCAGGCATGGTGGCACATGCCTGTAGTCCCAGCTACTCGGGAGGCTGAGGCAGAAGGATTGCTTGAGCCCAGGAGTTTGAGGTTGCTGTGAGCTAGGCTGATGCCACGGCACTCACTCTAGCCTGGGCAACAAAGCAAGACTCTGTCTCAAAAAAAAAAAGGTAAACCTGTTTCTCAATATGATATCTTGGTATTTAGAAATAATTGTAAATATATATTATGAATCTTCTTAAATACATATATATATATGTGTGTATATATATATATACACACTCTATGAGAATTGTAAAAAGTACTCTGGTTCTTGGTTTAAGTTTGTTGGGGCATAACATGAATGAGTACCTGTCAGCACCTGGTAGACATCTCAAATGTGAGAGTAGCAAAACCACTTTCTAAACACCACATCATCAGCTCGGTTTAGGGAAAGCAATGCCCAGATCAAGGCACGCTGCATTTTGTCTTCACCAGTGTCAACTAGCATTCAGCCGTGAGCACCAGGTGTAGTCCTGGTTCCATCACTTACCAACCGTATGAACTGAAGCAACTCACCTAACCTCTTTGGACTCATGTTTCTTCATGTGTCAAATGAGAATAATCCTGCCCACCCTCATTGTCGTACCAGAAATTGGAAAGTGCTTCCCAAAGTATTACACAATCAGAAGATGCTTAGTGCCAACCATCACATTTTGTCAAATCAGGGGTACAAACTGACTCTACTCCCAAAGAAGAATCTATTTAAGAATAAAGTAACTTCTGATAGACAAGGAAGTAGGAATTTATCCTGATGTTAAATAAAGACATATACATCTGCTTTTCTATATATGGATCTTACCATCAGAATTCATTTTCTCCACATAAGCAAGGTAATGTTAATATGGGCCAATGCATTTTGGAAATGTCCTCATTATGTAGAACTGAATGTGAAAACTGTTTTTGTTAAAACAAGGTTTTACCACATGATTGTTTAAATATCACTTCTGTGAAATATCATGGCAGATGTGGGAGCTTGAGAAAACATGAAGCTTTCATTTCATCTGACTGATACTCAGTTGATGATCCTGTGACTCAGATAAACCATGGTGTTAATGAAACCAGACTCACTCCCGCCAGCCCCCAGCTACAGACCTTCAACCCCTTGGTCTCCCAGGTGTGGGCTGACAGTCCAGAAGAAACCTGTTTCAAAAACACAGCCCCTCATCCTAAATAGAAAAGTATCCCAGATGTATTCTGCTGGAGAATCAGCAGGGACATTTTCATAAAGCAAGGACATCATACTTTTCTGGAAATTATAAGCACATAATTTAAGGCTGTATTTTTTCTAATTAAAAAATTTTAACAGACAATCGTATTACAGATGCACTTCATCATAAGTCAAATTTAAATGGTATTTGTTTTTTAGTTTTCTATTTATAATGTTGAAGTTATTCCATATAAATATCAAGTTAAACATAATTCTTTTGATTATAAACTATTTGACATTATTTTTAAAGATCTTCTGATATGGTAAATACATATCAAGATTGATGTATCAAAATTTATTGCATAAAGTATAAAATGATTTTTTTAAAACCTTGATTCCACAAATAAAGTTCTATTTTAAACAGAAATGTTTCCAAGCCAGTGTGCTGTTTGATGTCTTCTTGTCTATTCCTTTGCAGCAACACATGAAATTCTCAAGGCAATCTTTATTTCTTTTGGTTTTTAGTAGAGACAGGGTCTGTGTTGCCCAGGCTGGTCTTGAACTCCTAGCCTCAAGCAGTCCTTCAGCCTCAGCCTCCCAAAGTGCTGGGATTACCGGCATGAGCCAGCACACCCAGCTCTCAAGACAATCTTGAACTTACGTCTTATAAACTCTTAACCACAGATAATCAATCTCCACTTTACACAAAGTTCATGTTATAAAAGTCTAGTTGTTAGTGAAATATCCAGAAGACAACAAAGTTGCAAAGGGACTGGATTTCAGACACACTTCTGCTCATGAAAGAGGCCAGCCTTGTAGGCAACCACTATTCATAACATTGTTTCTGGGGAGTTCTGAGTGTTAATTCAGAACTAAGTATTTTATCTTTTCCTTCTCCTTGGGCACTGAGAAGTTGCCCAGTTAGAAGGGAATCTACCCTCGGCCCCTCAAGCCAGCCCAGGAAGCTGCTGTTCCAGGCCGGTGTTTCTGCTGCAGTGTAGACTGTAGCTATTACTCGTTGGAGCTCAGGCCACTGCCCTCTGCATCCACCTTTCCCATCCTAACCAGCTCTGGCAGTAGCCAGCCCACACCATGCCTCACCTGTACAGGACGTTCCTGCCTTGCTGTTCACCAGGGCAGACATTTATAAGTGATATTAAACTAAGGTGTTAGACTCTCAGGATCTCTCTGTGAAGAAAGGACCTCAGTGGATTCCTGTGCATTTTTCCTGAAAGTTAAAGACTATCCCTGTACTAGCCTCCTGCTTCTGTTCTTCGAGCCTCTTCCCCTGCAATCCATCCTATGCAGTCCCTTCAACACAATCACTGTTTTCTTTTTATTAATAGTATACAGAGGCTGGGCGCGGTGGCTCACGCCTGTAATCCTAGCACTCTGGGAGGCCGAGGTAGGCGGATTGCTCCAGGTCAGGAGTTCAAAACCAGCCTGAGCAAGAGTGAGACCCTATCTCTACTATAAATAGAAAGAAATCAATTGGCCAACTAATATATATATAGAAAAAAAAAATTAGCCAGGCATGGTGGCACATGCCTGTAGTCCCAGCAACTTGGGAGTCTGAGGCAGGAGGATCTCTTGAGCCCAGGAGTTTGAGGTTGCTGTGAGCTAGGCTAACGCCATGGCACTCACTCTAGCCTGGGCAACAAAGTGACACTCAAAAAAAAAAAAAAAATAGTATACAGATTTGACCAGGTCTCTACTGCAAAAAAAAAAAAAAAAAACCTCTGGGAGCTCCCCAGAGCATGAAGCCCAAACCCGTTAGCATGGAATGCAATCTGTCCTCAGTCCCAGTTGCTCCTTCCTTCATACCTCACTCAGGCCCCCCTCCAGCCCTAATCACTGCAAACTCCTCTGCACCTGCTCTACCTGCACAGCTTCACCCCTCATTTCTACTTGATAAATCACTCCTTTTTTTGGACGCAGTGGAAAGGCACTGTGGCCTCAGTATATACGAGCACGGGTGACATTGCATTGCAATTCTTTGTTTACATAATTCTATCCTACACATTTCTGGGCAGTTTGAGGACAAAGGCTACTTTGTATACATCTTCATGCGTTCATTTCCCAACACAAATCTTTAATGAATGTAACCTTGATCTGATAAATACTGTTTGTGTGTCGAATCCATTCAGTGCACATGTACGGGGCACCTACAACATGCCTGGAACCATGCAGTGATCCACAGGAAGCTCTATATTTCAGCAGACTTTAGGGACCATATAAATATTCCTGTGCAGAGGAGCTTGATTGAGACCCTGCTGGGTGCTGGGTTCTGCAGTAAACACTTTATGTGGATCCCATTTAATCTTCATAAAAACTCACCGAGCCAGGTTTTATAGGCTCAAGGACAAGTAATACACCTGAGGCCACACAGCTTGTAAAACTCAGCGGATTTACAAACCACAACGAAAAAGAAAAGCAATGGAATCCAACAAACAAATGACCCAGGTGTGTTAGTTTTCTTTTGCTACACAGAGTGCCACAAGCTTAGCAGCTAAGAACAATACCCACTGACGACCTCACGGTTCTGTAGGTCAGGGTCCACTTGGGCTCAGCTGGGTTCTCTGCTTAGGGTCTCACAAGGCCTGAATCAAGATGTCTGGGCTCTTACCGTCTCCCAAGATCCTTCAGGCTGCTGGCAGAATCCAGTTCCTAGTACGTGTGGGTCTGAAGTCCTTGTTTTCTTGCCGAATGACAGCTGGGGGCACCCGCCTTCTAGACATCACCCCCATTCCTCAGCATTTGGCACTCTCCATCGTCCCGCCAAAAAGGCTTCTCATGCTCCAGACCTTTCTCTCTCATGTCCCCTTCTGCCACCAGGTGGAGAAAATTCTCTGCTTGTCAAGGCTTTCTTGAACAGATTAGGCCCACCTGGATCCTCTCCCTTTTTGAAGGTCGACTGTGCCACAGGCATAACGCAGTCATGGGAGTGAGATTTTTATCACATTCACAAATTGCAGGATTGGGGGACACAAGATCTTTCCTAGAACATTCTGCCTCTACGCAAGGTGAAGGACAGAAAAGTAAGATGGTGGAGATTCAGCTTGAAAAACACTTTAACTATATCTGATTTTATGATGTGCGCTCTGGTTTCCCATTCTTTGCTCATGAAAAACCAGATAAAGTAATGCTAACATCAGCTGGCAGAATCCAACGTCAGCAGCCATAAATTCCCGAGTCATTACTCTCAGGTGAGCCATTGGTTTGCATTTTTCTCAATAGCTTCAAGGTCGAATTGGCCTGAAATTAGATTCAACTCATCCTTGTCAGCTTTCTTGTTACATAAGGAGAAAGAAAAAGCCATAGCTGCTGCTTTTATTTGTCTGGAAGGTTGGTTTTCTTTCCAGTAAAAACCATAATCAGGATTACGAGGGGGGGCCCAACTAAAACAGAGCTATGAAGGGAGAAAGCAGTTCACAGCCCAGAGCTGCAGATCATAGGTGTGTTATCGTAGGTGTGTTGAGGCTGCTCTAAATCTCCGGAAAGAAGGGCAGAGGATTCGAAATGCCCCTGAGTGACTGCAAGTTCCTGTATAGTCACATGACTCTGGAGCAGACTTTTTCTCCTTAATGAAGTTAACCCGAGATTAAAGCCATAACTGTGGGTTCATGAGCAACACTCAATTCATTATTTGGGACCTGATTTAAGTTCTCTTATGAAAAATAATCCATTATCGTCAAGGCTGACCCCGTGCCTTCCCAAGAGTTGTTTTTCTTTAACAAGTACATTTTGTAAATGAGAGATTCAAGCATATTCTCTCGAACTAATAAGAGGCAATGAGCACAGTGAACTAAGGATAATCTCAGTTTAAACAAACAGGATTTTCATTGATGCTAGACTTGAAAACATGATCCAGATTAATGACTCTGTTAATCCCCAGTCACTGGGCGTTAGTCCAAGCATAGCATAAATATTCCTGCAGACTTGATGACAGTGAAGTATCTTACGTTTAGCCCTTCAAAGGGACAGCAAAGCTCTCGAGGGTACAGACAGCAGCCAGCTGGGTTTGCTTTTTTAGTATTGCTGTTTGTTATAATGGTGCAGTGCTTATGAATTGACGTTGATGGGCTGTGGATTTTAGCTGTGAGGAATTCAGTAATGTTTTTATCTCTGTCTGGCCCTTCAAAAGAAGTGTGAGAAGAGAAAAAAGAGAAAGCTGTATTAACTTTGTCACCACCAGGACTCTGGGATATCTGTGGGTTCCCCCAGGGGCTCACTTCACTTACTGGCCCCATCTCCATCTGGGGACAATGTGAAAAGGAATTTGGGAGATTCGTCGGCAAGACCTCCAATTGCTAATTTAGATGTTGTGCATACTGCAAACCTGCAGGAGGTGCGTTTAGGCGTGTCCGAGGCCCCAGCCTGAGTCAGGCCTGGTCCAGCACTTTCCAACAGACGCAGGAAGCAGGAGACATGTCATTTTAAATTTTCTAGTAGCCACACTTTTAAAAATGAAAAGAGGCCGGGCGCGGTGGCTCAAGCCTGTAATCCTAGCTCTTTGGGAGGCCGAGGTGGGCGGATCGTTTGAGCTCAGGAGTTCGAGACCAGCCTGAGCAAGACCGAGACCCCATCTCTACTATAAACACAAAGAAATTAATTGGCCAACTAAAATATATATAGAAAAAATTAGCCAGGCATGGTGGCACATGCCTGTAGTCCCAGCTACTTGGGAGGCTGAGGCAGCAGGATCGCTTGAGCCCAGGAGTTTGAGGTTGCTGTGAGCTAGGCTGACGCCACGGCACTCACTCTAGCCTGGGCAATAAAGTGAGACTCTGTCTCAAAAAAAAATAAAATAAAATAAAAATGAAAAGAAATTACATATTTATAATCTATTTTATTTAACCCCGTATACCCACAATATTATTTCAACATACAATCAATAGAAAATTATCAATGAGATATTTTACCACTTTGGGCACTAAGTCTTCAAAATCTAGTGTGTATCGTATGCTGACAACACATCGTAATGCATACCGGCCACATTTCAAATAGCCACGTGTGACTGGCACTGCCGTGTCGAGCAGCCCAGGAACCAACGGGCCTACGGCCCAGCTTCAGCGAGACGTAAGGGAAGTGAGAAAGCAGCAGCTAGAAGCGGTTCACCTGGCCATGTGCCAAATGATTTTACTTCCCCCCAGCAAGGCTAGAGACTGGGAAGAAGTTCCTCCAAGGGAGCCAAATGTTGAAAACTAAGCAGCCTGCTCATCCACAGAGTCGCTTTTTGGCAATTCCAAAATGCATGCCTAGACGCCCAAGGACGGTGGTGTGGTTGCAAGGGGCGCCATGTTTGCACCGTGAGCACGTTGTTCTCACGTAGGTTGTGTTTCCTGGGTTTGCACCATGAGCACACTATTTCCACGTAGGTTGCATTTACTGGGAGCGGCTGGGGTGAGAGGCTGATGCAGCTTATGGGGAGGTAGGTCAAGCCCCCAAGTCACCCGGAGTGCCACTGTAGTTGCTGGAGATAGAGCAGGAGTTTTGCTGACAGCCACTCCCTTGTGCTGAGGTGGTCCCCGACAATGGTACCGAAGTGTCCCATACTGAAGGTCGTGGCCAGAAGCAAACGAGTGGGGATAGCCAGAAGCATCCAGTGTGAAGTGCTAGGACTAGGACCTAGAGCATCACCAGGAGGAGGGAGGCCAGCAGAGACTGGGGTGGTTTATCAGAAAGAAGCAGCCAGTAGCTGGGCACAGTGGCATGTCCCTGTCATCCCAGCTACTCAGGAGGCCTGAGGCAGGAGGGTAGCTTGAGCCTAAGTGTCTTGGGGAGAAAAACAAAGAAAAAGCAACAGCCAGAACCTGGGGGTGGTGATGAGACAGGACAACTGGTAGGGTAAAGCCACCGCCAAGGAAGGAGCGCCGTCGGGTCACCGGGGGTCACCTGGGAGCCAACCTCTGACACGGAGGGGAAGGTAGAGACTGTGGGAGAGGCATCTGTTTGTTTTTTCTGGTGCAAGGAGAATAACAAAATGCGATCAGGAGGGCTAATAGACTACAGATGGAGCTCGGCCCGGGTGCAGACTTTGAACTGGAACCAGCCCTCTAATTTTCAGCAGTGCGTGTGGCCCGTGAAAAAGAAAGTTAGCATGAAATAAAACAAAGGACTCATCACAGATCGGTATGCGTTATTCCCAATGAATGAAATAGCGGAGATTACGCTGGGTTGGAGCAATAGTAGGGTTTTGATGGTGAAAGATATCTGATCTGTGTCCCGTCAACAAGGGGGAAACTACTGGAAAGTTAACAAGACGAAGGATGGGGTGATACGATGCGTGTTGTAGGAAGCTGGTTATGCCCATGGAGGGGCAGCAAGACTGGGAGCAGACATTCCAGTGACACAGGGGACGGAGGATAGCGTCTGAAGTCAGGGCTGAGAAGTTGGTAGGGAGAGAGGCGGGGAGGCCGAACCTGCCCTTGCTGTTGGAGCGGGAGGGCACAGCGGGCACAGGTGGGAGCCCAGGCTGACACCTGAGTCTCCAACTGGGCGGCTGGGGAGTGCTGGTGCCACCCCTGAAACAGCCAAGGACCATGGAGTTTGCACAAGGAGACGTCAGAGGGGAGGCCGTGGCAGGCAGCCGTGGATCCAAAGGTGGGTAGAGATTTGCAGGTTAGCAAGTAATCGTGAGCCCACCACGAGGGGACCGCATCATACGTGCAGCAAAGTACAAAAGCTGATCGAATTATCAACCATCACTTCTGAGTAAATGTAATTGCATTTTATATTTAATAGACTAATCTAAGTGGTGAGTGGTGGTGGTGGTGGGGAACTAGAAAGAATGTAATTGGTAGCGCTTTTCTGGCCAAAACCAGATTTTTCTTCCCTTTTTGTTAGGTAAACCAAGATCTGCAATTATTACCAACAGTGGTGCCCTGTCCCACTTCGGGGCCGACTAACCTGCCACCCACGCCTGCAGGTGAGGCAGCAAAGCCTGGAGGGAGGCAGGAACCTCTCCTCTCTGCACTGCTCCTCCAAATCATTAAGTGATCCTAAGGTGCCCTGAATGACTAAATGTGCTTCCATCTTGGGGCTGGCCTCCCTAGCAGGACTGGTGAGATTCAAGAGCAACTGGGTGTGCCCTTCCATGTTCACTGATAACCGAACTTAATACCAAATAAGGCCTTTGACTTCCATACTTAAGACTGAAATTATAATACAAAGGAAAAGATTCCTGACCCCAAATGTATTCACACTAAAAGGTAAGACCTGCTCCGGTATCAATGGAGATTAGGAAAAGGGACACTTCCCCTAGGTTGGAAAAGAGCCCTGAAATGGGAAACCAAGGGCCTGTTGGACCAATATTCCCAGCCTGGCCATTTTATCTCGGGCTCCGTTCACCAGGAACCAGCCTCAGACCAGGAGAAACAGCCGGGGCAGTTTCTGGTGTGAGCAGTGGTCGTTTTGTGGCAGCATAGGTCGCTGTTTGAATTATTTTATCTGCATGAGATTTCACTTGGGGCCTTGTGTAGGAGAAGTATTTCACAAATCTCTATGGCACGAAATACTTCCAAGTATTGAATTACCCCAAAGATGCTTACTATTCATGGGCATGGACTCAGGGAACAAATATGCTTACACCAAGAGGGACAGCTATAAATGTGAGGTTTTCCTTAATTATACTGGATCCTAGTTAAATATAACAGACGCTGCTTCTCTGAGTCTACAGAGTCTTTTCCAGAGTCACAATAACTTTTTTCCTTGGACTCAACCTCAGCCTTCCCTGCCAACCATGTGGGGACGGCCTCATTCCGAAGCCCGTCTGCCAAGTTACGGGGGCTTGGAAGTCTTTTCAGCTGGTGGAACACAGGTTTCCCAGCCCTTTTAAAATGATCTGACATACATGCAACTGTGGTTTGGAAGAGTGACTCAGCCACTGAGTGGATAGTTTTTAAACCCATAACAAGTATGTTTGAAAGCTATCTAATTGTTCGTTTTCTTCCTAATTAGGACATGGAGCAGTGCTGGATGACAGAATTCACTGAATCGCTCTTAGGTAGCACTTTTAATTGTCTCGAATGTATTTTTGTATTTATCGTCTCATTTTATTAGATGCCAGTAAGACAGGTAGGGTACGCGTCATCATTCTCATTCGACGGCGCAGAGAGATAAAACAAGACGCCACAAAGGTTTGCCTTTGGTCACATAGTAAATTAGGAGCAGATCTGGATCTAGAAGTGAAGTCAGCCTTTTTGGGTGGTCTCCTGACTCAGGCTTTATACAACTTTGGAATTTGTGTCTAAAACTAATGAGCTCACCTACATCTCACTAAGCCTGACCTGCCGGTGAGGTTTGGAGGCAACCTCTCTGTTTGGATTATCATTCATATAGTCAGCGTCCCTTTCTCTCTCCCAGATTGGACGGGTGTAGATAAACTAAATGCAGGCTGTCCATCCCAGAGTCAGAGACTAGTTGGCAATAGGACCTAACCACACTTGCATTTTTTTCATATACCCTATTAGGTTCTTAAACTAGGACTTGTAGTAAACAACATTCTCAGAATAACTTAAATGCCAGCAATGGATAAAATTTTCTAAATAGTTAAACATATCAACTAATTAGAAGTCTAATGTATCACGGTGCTTTTGGCTTACAACACCAGACTTAGGGGGCTTGGTAGATTCTCCAGCTAGAGTTGGATGTATCAGGGTCTTTGTTCTGTTCCTCTCAGTTGTGTCTTGATCAATTTTTTCCTGTCATCTCTGTCTTCAGTGTGTGTCTGGGGCTGGGTGTGTAATGTGCAGATTCTTTGCAGTATAGCCAATGCTTGATGATTCTATTACAAGGACTTTCTATCCTGGCTACAAACCCTTAAATACTTCTCCACTCTATTCTGAGAGTTTTTGTCTCAGATCATTGACTTCATTAGTTATATCAGCCTCAGCCTCCCTTTCCCTCTCTTCAAGAAGAGAGAAGGTTCTTAGCTTTCTCAAGAAATTTTATGGTTTAGGTGAGAAAGATCTGGATTCTTGCAGAAAACTGAGAGGAAGATCAAAAAAAGAGAAAATAATCCTATATCTCTGGCAGGATTTGGCATTTCCTGGCTGCCCAAAGCATCCTCCTACAACTGACATTGATAAAAATTTCATCAAAGGCATTGATCAATCACACTACAGGCTTTTAAAACATCACTTACTATGTAGGTCAGATTAGCATTTAAGATATGGTCTTTGTTCTGCAGAGAATATAACATGTATTGTCTTCATTTTATATGGTATCACATTCCTAAAAATCCAATACAATCCCTAAAGTAGTTGAAAAACAAGCACATTTTAAAATGTAATTTGACATTTCTGAAAGACACGAAAGCATTCTTGAACAAATGGAAGGACACCTCCTATTCTTGGATAGGATGACTCAATATTATAAAGATACCATTTCCCCTAATTTAAGTTAAAAAATCTATTGTGGTACTAAGAAGCTTTTTTAGACAAGTTGGTATTAAAGTTAATATGGAAATACAGATATGCAAGAATAGCCAGGGAAACACTGAAGGAAAAAAAGCTACGAGAGATGAGTAGCTCTATCAGACATTAAAATAAACTGCACTTTAAATCCTCTATAATTGAAAGTGTGATAGTACCACATAAATAGACAAATAGAACACTAAAATAGAAAACCCAGAAATAGACCTAAGTACATAAGAAAAATTTAGTAGATTTTAAAGGCGGCCATCTCAAATCATAGAGCAAAAATGGACATTTTTAAAATGTGCTATTGACAATAGTCAACGAGTGGAATACCCAATGCCTGTTGCCTAATGAATGGAGAAACAAAATGTGGTATATTCACACGATGGAATATTATTTGGCAATAGAAATAAAATACCGATACATTCTACAGCATAGATGAACCTTGAAAACATTGTGCTAAATGAAAGAAGCCAGTCACAAAAGACCACATATTGTATGACTCCGTTTATATGAAATGTCTGGAACAGGCAAAATCCATAGAGACAGAAAGTAGGTTAGTGATGCATGGAGCTGAGGGATGGGGGAGAACAGGGAGTGGGTATAAGGTTTCCTTTTGGACTAATGAAAATATTCTAACCTTAGATTGTGTTTGATGGATGCAGAATTCTATGAATATATTAGAACCCTTAAATTGTACACTTGAAAGGGGTGAGTTTTATGGTACATCATAACATTAATAAAGATGTTTAAAAAAGGGGACAGGCCAGGTGTGGTAGCTCATGCCTGTAATCTTAGCACTCTGGGAGGCCGAGGCGGGCAGATTGCTCAAGGTCAGGAGTTCGAAACCAACCTGAGCAAGAGCGAGAACCGTCTCTACTATAAATAGAAAGAAATTAATTGGCCAACTAATATATATAGAAAAAATTAGCCAGGCATGGTGGCACATGCCTGTAGTCCCAGCTACTCAGGAGGCTGAGGCAGGAAGATTGCTTGAACCCAGGAGTTTGAGGTTGCTGTGAGTTAGGCTGACGCCACAGCACTCTAGCCAGGGCAACAGAGTGAGACTCTGTCTCAAAAAAAAAAAAGGCGGGGGGAGGATAAATGACCAAAAACCCAATAGAAAAATGAGGAAGGTCTGTTTCAAATACATGAGAAGTGTTCAGATTCACTCATAATTAGAGAAATGCAAATTAACGCTAAATTAAACATTTGTCATCTTTAGTATTGGCAAAAAAACTATGATATGTGCTATCATGATTATACAATCTGTGGGCTGTGAGGACACAGACATTCTCATACATTGCTGGTGGGAATGCAAACTGCAAAAAAAAAAATTGACAACACCTAACTAAGCTACATATGCAATTTGACCCAGCAATACCACTTCTAGGACTCTATCCTAAAGATACACTTTCAAAAATGTGAAGATATATATGTACAAAGTTACTAGTTGTGGCATTTCTGGTAAACACAAATGTAAATGCTCAAGCATAGGGGATTGATTTAATAAACTAGGGCTCATCTATAAAATGGAGTAGTAAGCAGCTCTGTCAAAGAATGAGGAAGATCTCTACAAAACTGATATGAAATGATTTCTAGGACATATTGTTAAGTGAAAAAATAACATGCAAAAGAGCATCGATAATATATTGATGTATATAGTATGCTACCTACCCTGCATGTAAGAAAGAAAGAATATAAGAAATAGGCCGGGTGCGGTGGCTCACACCTGTAATCCTAGCACTCTGGGAGGCCAAGTCGGGTGGATTGCTCAAGATCAGGAGATCGAAACCAGCCTGAGCAAGAGTGAGACCCCCATCTCTACTATAAATAGAAAGAAATTAATTGGTCAACTAATATATATATAGAAAAAATCAGCCGGGCATGGTGGTGCATGCCTGTAGTCCCAGCTACTTGGGAGGCTGAGGCAGGAGGATCAGTTGAGCCCAGGAGATTGAGGTTGCTGCGAGCTAAGCTGACGCCACGGCACTCACTCTAGCTTGGGGAACAAGGTGAGACTCTGTCTCAAAAAAAAAAAGAAAAGAAATATATATATATGTATAGGAATAACATTTATTGGGTGTTGGGCAGGTGGGAGGGGGGAGGAGGGGATGGGTATGTACATACATAATGGGTGAGATGTGCACCGCCTGGGGGATGGTCACGTCAGCTCTGACTCAGTGGGGGAGGGGGATGGGCAATATATGTAACCTTAACATTTGTACCCCCATAATATGCTGAAATAAAATATATATATATATTTATATATATATATATAAATATATATATATAAATATATATATATATATATATAAAGCAGTTCCTTGAATAACATCATTTCTTTCAATGTTGTTTCATTATAAGGTTAATGAGAAAAAAAATCAATTCCAGGCTGGGGCCACTGCCTGTGCAGAGTTTGCACATGCTCCCCAGGTCTGCACGGGTTTCCTCCCGCGACTCCGCTTTCCCCCTGCATCCCAAAGATGTGCACATTAGGTGAACCAACATGTCTCAATTGTCCCAGGATGAGTGAGCGTGGGTGTGTCAGTGTGTCCTGAAATGCCAGGGTAGGCTCCGGCCACCTGTGCCCCTCAACTGGAATAAACAGTTTAGAAAATTAATGCAAATTATGTTAAAAAATTGTAAAGTAGGCGATAATCGTACAAATGCACCACACTCAATGATGTGGTACAAATGTGCCCAGCAAGCCCAGCATATTCATGACTGATTGATTTCGAACCGCATGGTGGGAGGAGATGCTCCTGACAATTTTCACTTTGCAAACATTTATTCCTTGATGTTACCCACCACCAGTATAACCGCGGTCATGCACCGATTCTCCAAACATTGGGTAATTATGTTGTTTTCATTAATCTTTCTTAAATGTATGTATAGCCCACATTTATTTCAATGTTTAATATTAGAAGTGGTTGGGGTCTTTATTTAGAAATTCAGTGATGTTTTGTGACCAGAAATATGCCACAGGAACCTCTTATTTATATCAATTAGCCTACGATAACATTGGTTTCGTTACACGTTGTTTCACTTCAAGTCGAAGTTTCCAAGAGCCTATCTATGATGTTAAGTGAGGACTTACTGTATTGCTTACAGGAAAGATAAACCAGAAACTAAAGACATAGGTTACTGTTATGGGTTGAAATGTGTTTCTCCAAAAAAGATACATTGAAGTCCTAACTCCCAGCACCTCAAAATGTGACCTTCTTTGGAAAAGGGGTCATTGCCAATGTCATCAGTTAAGATGAGGTCATACCAGAGTAGGGTGAGCCCCTAATCCAATATGACTGGTGTCCTTACAAGAAGACAGCCGCGTGAACAGAGACAGGAGAACATGACGTAGCAACCCAGGCACAGATGAGTTAGGCAGCTGCAAGCCAGGGAATGCCAGAGATTGCCATGAAGAAGCCAGGGATAACAAGGAAGCATTCAGAGGGAGGATAGCCCTACTTGCGCCTTGATATTGGACTTCTGGCCTCCAGAACTATGATAACAATATATTTCTGTCCTTTTAAACCACCCCATTAGTGGTACATTGTTACAGCAACCCCAAGAAGGGCAGTTTCCCTGCAGGGAGCAGTGGGGATGGAGGAAGGAGTTGGGGAGCAGGGATGAGGAGGGAGCCACACTGCTCGGAATACACCCTTTTTGTAAAGCTCTGACTCAGAACTGTGGTGAGATTTCATATTACTTCCCCCCAAAAAATTAATATTAAAAATAAACCAGGATGTAGGAGGAACCCAAAGTGTCATAAAACAGTAAAAAAAAATTAACTGAATTGCAAATAAGTGATATAACTTCACTTAAGGAAGTGCTTACAAACTGATTGAGGGACATCAAAGGACACAGTTGCCGACCTGAAGGAGCTTTTCATGATAGTGAAAGCTGGAACAAATTGACCAAGAAAATAAATAACGACAGTGTTGAATTATGACCCATAGACCAAGATAAATATCCACTAGTCCATACTGATATAAACAAATAATTGAATAAATAAATATGGCAGGGGAGGGGGGAGGTGCTGCTCTTCCTTACAAAAGAATTCCGATTGAGAGGAATGAGGGCTTGAAAATCATGCTTAGGCAAACACCACAGTAATAACTGTTGCAGGCAAGACTCACTGATGGACGCTAAAGTGGGTAAAAGTGAGACATCAGTATATCCTCAACACAGCTCCCCTAAGGTATTATTTACCAAGGGGTGGGGGAAGTAACTTTATAGTAGAGAAACCCTGCAAATACCCACTTAGCCAAGTGATACAGGGTAACTTCACCAGTAAGCAGTCATTTTGACATCATGTACCCCCTGATATGAGTACTGAGAAGGGCACAGCAGCACTTGTGGTCTTCTTGCTAAAAAATGCATAATCTCAATCTAATAATGAGAAAATATCATACAAACCCAAATTGAAATACAGTTTACAAAATAACTGAGTAGTGTTCTTCAAAAGTGTCAGTCATGGAAGCTCAGAAAGGACTGAGCAATGGTTTCAGGTTGGAAGGGACTAAGGATTTATGACTACTAAATGAATTATGGGTTCCTGGATTGGATCCTAGAACAGAAAAAAGACAGTGGAAAAACTGGTGAAATTTGGACAGGGTCTATAGTTTAGTTAACAGTTATAATTTAATTAATAACAGTATATTGATGTTAATTTCCTGGTTTTGATCATTGGTTATATAAAATGGGAAGAAAGGTATATGGGAAATCATTGTACTATTTTTTGCAACTTTTGTTTAAATCTGAAATACTGAATACATTCCAAAAATAATGTAGTTTGAAATTATGAATGCAACTATTGCATCCCCAGTTATACCCCCAAAGTTTTAGTCATTTTCCTTGTCCATGTCTATAAATAACGTTTCTGCCTCTATTCTTTGATTTATCAACTTTATACATTTTTTAATTCCCACTATAGTTGATGATTTAACTCATTCTCTTACCATCATAAGTTTCCAATATTGTTATATTCCAATTTTCAATTTCTCTGTTGAACACTTTTATTACCTTAAAAATAATACCTTTATCTCTTCTTCCAACTACTATACATAATATTTATTGGTTTCCTATCAGCACCTCTATTTTTAACTCCAGCTGTTCTTTTCTCGTTGCTTTCCCCAACCCTGTTCATCTAACTTTGATTTTTGCATTTTGAAGATTCATTTTACATTACATTTTGTTCTGAAAACATAACTTAGTCTTCCTTGTATTGCTCATTGGTTAAGTCCAATGGCTAAAAATCAGTAAACAACAATTATATTATCTTGATCAGGTAAATATTGTTCACTACTGATTCAAATAGTGTATGCACTGGAAGTGAAGTTCTACTTTATGTGCATCTGTCTGTTTTTCCTGGAATTTCTCATTAGCTTGCTTTTATGTTTATTTCACCAATTGCCTTTATCATATTTTGAATTATTTCTAAACTCTTCATAACTTAAATATTCTGTTAAGTCTCCATTTTCTGTTGAGACCCTTTTTTGGGATTCCTTGACTACTTTCCTACATTGGATCCAGTATTTCTTAGATCCTATTGTTGCCTCAATTGCTTTCTTACTTTTCTAGAGCACTTGATACTACACTTCATCTTAGCCACAAGCCCAAGAAGCGATATCTAGAGCATATCTTAAAGTAAATTACAAAGAAAGAGTTTGCATGAAATAGTTTGAATCCTAAAAATATCTTGGTTTTAACCTCATGTTCTGATGATAGTTTTGGTGGGTATAGATTTCTAGTTGATAATCTTTTTCCTCCAGAATTTTGAGGTTTTTGTCTCACTAACTTGTAGTATTTACCACTGCTGTTGTCATTCTGATTCTTGTCTTTTTAGATGTCCTGTCGTATTCTTCCTTGAAGCATTTAAAATCTTCATTTTCAGTATTGTGAACTTTCACGCTATGTGTAGGTATGAAACTTTTTTTTTTTATTTTGAGACAGAGTCTTACTCTGTCACCCAGACTAGAGTGCAGTGGCATCTTCATAGCTCACTGCAACCTTGAACTCCTGGGCTGAAATGATCCTCCTGCCTCAGCCTCCTAAGTAGCTGGGACTACAGCTGTGCTCTACCACACTGAGCTAATTTTTCATATTTTTTTGTAGAGACAGAGGTTTTGCTGTGTTGCTTAGGCTGGTCTTGAACTCCTGGCCTCAAGCAATCCTCCCACCTCAGCCTAGCAGAGTACTAGGATTACAGGGATGAGCTACTGCGTCAGCCTCTATTTTCTTCATTGTGCTAGGCACTCAGTGGATTATTTTAATTACAATGTTATTCATTGCCATTGCAATGTTATTCAGCTTTAGAAATTTTTCTTATATTCTTGCTTTCATAATTTTCTCTCCTCCATGTTCATGTTTTTCTTTCTGAAACTCAGGAGACTGAATCTGGACTTCCTTGATTGGTCTTCTATATATCTTCTTTGTCATGTCTTTGTCTTCTTATTTTACTTTCTAGGAGATTTCCTTGTCTCTATCTTCTAACATCTCTGTTGAATTTCTATTTCAATGATCACACTTTAATTTCCAATACTTCTTTCTTGTTTTTTTTTTCTTCATAGCATCCTGTTCTTGTTTTATGGACATGATGCCTTCTGAGGAAACTATTTAGATTGGAGTTTTTGTTTTCAGTTCTCTTCTATCCCCTGAATTACCTTTGTTTTCCTCTGAAGTCAATTTTTCTATTCGTTTGACTTTTTTGTTCATTTTAACCAACTGTCTGATGCTCCCTGGATTTCTGTTCATGCTTAAGAACGAGGTATTAAGCAGCATGAAGGGAAAGGATTGTCAGCCAGCAGGTGATTGAGCAAAAAAGCAGCTCTCCACCGGACAGTCCCTAAACGCTAGAATCTGGACAACTCCAGAGCTGCTCGACTTTGTCAGGTGAGAACTTCTAATTTAAAAACATTCTTGGCCGGGCATGGTGGCTCACGCCTATAATCCTAGCTCTCTGAGAGGCCAAGGCGGGCGGATTGCTCGAGGTCAGGAGTTCGAAACCAGCCTGAGCAAGAGCGAGACCCCGCCTCTACTGTACATAGAAAGAAATTAATTGGCCAACTAATATATATAGAAAAAATTAGCCGGGCATGGTGGCGCATGCCTGTAGTCCCAGCTACTCGGGAGGCTGAGGCAGGAGGATCACTTGAGCCTAGGAGATTGAGGTTGCTGTGAGCTAGGCTGATGCCACGGCACTCACTCTAGCCTGGGCAACAAAGTGAGACTCTGCCCCCCCCCAAAAAAAATTCTTAAGTATTTTATTTTTCCAAGGGAATAGATAGATCTGGATCCCAAGTTTTGTGAATGAGAGAGGGTTAGAGATGGTGGGATCCACTGGCCTGCTCACCTTCCTCCCTGCATAGCCTGGCACAGTGAAAGGCTCTGGCCTGTACTCAAGCCCGGGTCCCCTTCCTGGGACACCTGGGACCTCCACCCCAATCAGAACAACCCAGGCTGTCATCCAGCTCCTGGTAAAGGCAGTTGCTGAGAGCTGTTCTCTGTGCAGCCGTGAGCCTGCGGAGCTGGGTGAGCTCCTTGAGCAGCAGTGGTGATTACAGAGTAGCCCTCTTTTTAGATGCTTGCACTTTATAGCTTTCCATTCAAAACAGTCCTGGCCCAGTGTTTAGTCTCTCTGGGGGGCAGCTGTAAAGGCCACCTTGTTTCACAGCTAAGGAGAGGTTACAAGGCAATTAAAATATTTTTGTCTCTCCTTTCTTTTGATGGTGATTCCCCTGCGGTGGCAGCCACTGGAGCAGTTGCTGCCTCCCGTTACCCACAGGGGACCCCAAGAATACACAGCGGCAGCCTCAAGCCCTGAAGCGTGGCTAGAATGAGAGTTTCAGCCTTAATCCTTCCTTTGTTTTTCAGAGATTTAGAAGTAAAAGTCTGAAATAATGGTGTCTTGAATAGCCATATCCAGGCAACTGTCATTTACTTAAACGGGTACCTTTCCCCTTTAGGAAGATAGTAAATACTTCTTGTCCCAGAGTAATTATATGCTGTAAATTCTGTGTATTTTCCATCATGACAAATGCAGTAATTGCACAAATGTATGCTCTAACCACGTGGAAATATGTAATATTTTAATAGGCAAAGACAATGTTCCATATCTCCTAGCTCTGAATTGTAATTAATAATAATAATGATAATCTTGGTCCTAAAAATTATCATTATATAGAAAGAGTAGCTATCTTCCCCATAATATGCTGAAATAAAAGAAAAGAGTAGCTATCATTATTTTATTTTTGAGACAGAGTCTCACTCTGTTGCCTGGGATAGAGTGCCATGGTGTCATCATAGCTCACTGCAACCTTAGACTCCTGGGCTCAAGCTATCCTCCCGCCTCAGCCTCCCAAGTAGCTGGCACGACAGGCACACGCCAGGACACCTGGCTAATTTTTCTATTTTTAGGAGAGAGGGAGTCTTGCTGTTGCTCAGGCTGGTCTCAAACTCCTGAGCTTAAGTGATCCTCCCACCTTGGCCTCCCAGAATGCTAGGATTACAGGTGTGAGCCACCGCACCCAGCCACTATCATAATCTTAAAATTGATCCTGATGTGTATGACCCTTCACAGTGTCCAAACTCAGAGCAGCCTGGCAGGGTAGCCCAGGCATCTTTACCTTCACCACAAGGGGAAGACACAGAGGCCTGAAGTCCTGACCCTGGTTAGCACCTCGGGCTGTATCAGGCTCATCAGACAGCACTCTCCCTGGCCCACCTCCCAGTTCTCGGGGCAGCCTGGTGATGGAGCTGATGTCTGGGGCACTTGTTCCTTCACTAAGTGGCCTGAGCAATGGCTGACAAGTGGGAGGAGGAGGAAAACAGATGATCTAGAACACTGAGGATTCTCTAACTCAGCTGGAACAGATTCTACAAATTCCTCTATCTCCTCCAAAAACAAAAGAAGCTGTAGCAATTAGCAATTATGAAAACTATTTTCAGCACGGAAAATAATATTAAAATGCAAATTAAGTACAGTTGTGGCTGTAAGTCATTGAAGAAAAATGCCGTTACAGAGTCCAGTGTAGGCGTTGGGGACAATTGCGGTGATGCCAGTAGGGCTTACTTCAGAGACCTGAAAGGACCACAGAGGTAACTGGGCCCAGATCCCTCATCTTACAGATAGGAGCCCTGAGGTGGGGACAGCTAGTGCATTTTCCCCGTGATTGGAGATGGTCTCAGAAGAGCCACCAGCACAGAGCCACTTACAAAAGCGGGTACTTGCACCAGTTAGGAAGGTGTTCAGCTGCAAGCAGAAGAAAGCTGGCAGACTGACTTCCCGGGAACCACTTGCCTTCCTGGGATTCCATCCCACGGCCCCCTGGGAGCCCCCACTCCACAGACTGGGGCCTGTTTCCATTCATGTTCTCAGGACTGGTGACCAGGGCGACATGGCAGCCTTTTCCCCAGACACACTGGAGCCTGGGTTTGGTATCTGTTACTTGTGGCATCCGTGTGTCTGGAAGGCGGCTGGGAACTAGCAGAGAGGTAACAGAGCTCTGTTGCTTATCAGCCATCCCTTGAGCCCGTCTGGCCCTCACTGTTCTTAACCTGGAAAATGGGAGAAGACACATCTGCCCCATAGAGTGGCTGAGGGGATGTAACTGCACTTTGCACAGGGCTCAGACTTCACTAAAGACGCACTAGGCCGGGCGCGGTGGCTCACGCCTGTAATCCTAGCTCTCTGGGAGGCCGAGGTGGGCGGATCATTTGAGCTCAGGAGTTCGAGACCAGCCTGAGCAAGAGCGAGACCCCATCTCTACTATAAATAGAAAGAAATTAATTGGCCAACTAATATATATAGAAAAAATTAGCCGGGCATGGTGGCACATGCCTGTAGTCCCAGCTACTCGGGAGGCTGAGGCAGGAGGATCGCTTGAGCCTAGGAGTTTGAGGTTGCTGTGAGCTAGGCTGACGCCACGGCACTCACTCTAGCCTGGGCAACAAAGTGAGACTCTGTCTCAAAAAAA
>VSMD01033360.1:20891-83384 GCA_008750895.1 Mirza zaza
AAAAAAAAAAAAAAAAAAAAAAAAATTAAAAACTAAAAAAAAAAAAAAAAAGACGCACTAGATGTTGGTTCATTCAGTTCCTCAGTTGCAGCTCCGCCACTACTTTCGTCATGTCACTTTCCCAGGCCTTTCTTCCCTCTCCTGTGAAAACGCAGAGGCTGAACTTGGAAGAAGCCCTGGGATTTCTCCCAGCTCTGAAGCTTCCTTGCCCCAGACAAAATGGCCGCCCCGTTCCCGCAGCCTGCGCCCGCTGCTCGCGCCTGCCGGCAGGTGGCGCCGCTCACTCGCGTTTCCCGCGGGGAGCCGGGCGTGGCCGTTTGTCAACCTCCCTTGCGCCGCTTGGAAAAGGAGCCTGCGGACCCACCGGTGTTGAGGGTTCCCCGAGTGTGGCTGGGTTTTCCGCGCCTCTGCTCGCTCAGCACGTGAAAACCATCTTCCTGAGTATTGAGGGAAGGGGCAAGGAGGGAAATTGGGGGCGGGGGGGCCGCCTGCCCACGTGGCCTTTCCCTTTGCTCAGAAGCAAAACTGCAGATGCCAAAGAGCGCGCGCTGCCAGGCTGCGCCCACCGCCGACGTTTGCAGCCTACTCGGGAGGCACAGATGGCCGCTGGGCTGGCAGTTGCCTAATTGCCACATAGGGGATCGCAGATACAATTTTGCAGCCTCAGATCTCTGGCAGCAGCGAGGGTGGAGAGGCCCAGAAAATGTGGTTTTTCTAAGTCTTCTCGGGTTACTGTGAGCAGGGCAGGAAAAGGACTCGAGGCCAAGAGGGCCAAATTCTTCATTTTACCCCAAGGCCAGTCCTGGATATGGAAAGTGAACTTAAAATGAAAATTCCCTAACTCTACCCCACCCTTTGACTTTTCTCAAAGAAACAGAAGAGGAAGAAAGAAAGGGAGGGAAGAAGGGGAAGGAAGGGAGGGGGGCGGAGAGGGAGAGAAAAAGAGGGTCTTGCCGGAAATATCAATAATTAAGATTCAAGTGGATTTTTCTGCCTTTCCTCTCATACGAAGTAAAAAATTTTAAGATTTAAGTAGAAAATATAAATGTGTTGTTTGGTCTTTGCTTCTAGCTTGCCCTGTCTCCTTCGCACGTGTAAGCACTGAACATTTATTAGTTGTCAGGCTGAAAAATTAAGAGGCTAAATCAAATTATCCTGTGGACTGATTTTGACCTTTCGAATGTTAGGTTGTCAAAACTTTCTTCTCTGGTACCAGCGTCAGCACAATGTTTAAGATGTCTCCATTTGGAAGAGGAAAAAATACTCTCAGACCCCACACAAGATGTTTTTATTGTTGGAAAAAGCCAGGACGATTCCTTGTTTAGGGTGCAGGAAGCAGAACAGGCAGAATGGAGTTTCCTCTCTGGTCCCTTCTTTTCAAACTAACCCGATCATTTCATATTCCTGGAGAAATCACGTCACACACCGTCAAGTCTCATTGAGGGCGGTGTAGATCTTGTTAAGTAAAATCATTTTTCTTCATTATTAACCAACCAAGTGCTTTGTGCATAGCTTTGAAATTGACGTTTAAAAACCCCCAAGTCTTTTCACTCTTTCAAGGTTCAAGAGGTGGAGCAGAACCAGGGCTTTGTCAGAAGGAAGGTTCTGCAATATCATTTGTGCAGACTCACTGGAGACTTGCCTTCTCACTGGGGAGGGCAGGCAGGGGTCGCTCCCTCCCGGAACATTCCCTCCTACGCTTGCCCCCACCTCATCTGCAGAATGGGAGCAGATGGCGTGTGGGCAAGAGCAGTATCAGGGTTTCATCTGTTGTTGTTTGTGGAAAAGAGGACACCCCTGTGGAGGTTTTGGCTTTCTCCTGGTCCAGTGACTAAGTCCTGCTCCAAAGTCAGCCAGGCATCTACTGACACCACCAACAATGAACTCTGTTAGGGGATTCTGCAGTGGCTTTTAAAACAATTGTATCAGTACCACGTACAGTCCTTGCAAAAGGCAGTTCCTTCCTCTTGCTTGCTTTAAAATCACCCTTCTGGTGTGCAAATGCCTTTTGTGACAGCATGTGAAAGGTAGACGTTTTTCTGTTTTGAGAAACAAACCCAGCTGGATTTCTGAGAAACTGGAAGATGCTTTAGGTCTCATATTCTTCTTTGATACTTTCCCCACAGAGTCCAGTGAGGATTAGCAGACCAATCCTGCAGGCTCTTGAGGAGGATAGTGCTTTATTAAAACGCATTTAAGGGGTAGAAGAAACCAACATTTATTGAAACATACTATGAAGGAGACATTTAATACGTGACATCAATTATCTCATTTAATCCTCACTACAGCGTATGAAGTAGGTTTTCTTATCCCATTTCTTGGATGAGGACACAGGTTTTTTTTTTTTCCTTTTATGTTTTGTTTTTTTGAGACAGAGTCTCGCTCTGTAGCCCAGGTTAGAGTGCTGTGCCATCAACCCAGCTCACAGTAACCTCAAACTCCTGGGCTCAAGCGATCCTCCTGCCTCAGCCTCCCAGGTAACTGGGACTACAGGCATGTGCCACCATGCCCAGCTAATTTTTTCTATATATTTTTAGTTGTCCAGCTAATTTCTATTTTTAGTAGAGACGGGTCTCGCTTAGGCTGGTCTTGAACTCCTGAACTCAAATGATCTGCCCACCTAGGCCTTCCAGAGTGCTAGGATTACAGGCATGAGCCACCACGCCCAGCCTGGGACACAGGTTTGGAGGAAACGAGTAACTTATCCTGAGTCACACTGCTTCTAGGTCATGAAAAAAGAATTGAAATCTGGATCTGCCTGATCCAAAGCCTGTGCTTTTTTGATATTCCATGTGGGTTGAGCGCTTTAGCAGTGCAAAATGTCACCCATCTTTTTCTACAACAATCGCTATGTGCTAGGCACCTTTTAAGTTGGGGGTGGGGGACCTGAACTGAGGCAGGTGGGATAGAGTGACTGCCCCCACCTAGAGGTGCTGGGGATTTGCAAAGGGAGCAAGAACAGCACGAAAGGGTGATTCGATGTGGAGCCTGAAGTGAGGAAGGGGGAGGCAGCGTGGCACCAGGGTTGGATCTGCGCCAGAACTTGATTACACACAGACTCAGAGCAGCCTGAAGTGGGGGAATGTAAGTCTCCTCGCACATGCTATGCTGCTCAAAACTTTGTGAAAAGTTCAGGTAAACATTGGCCCAGAAGACTGCAAAACATTTCGACGTAGACCAGCTGGAGCAAGTTTTACACCCAAGTTGATTATTTTCTTGGCCACGGTCCCCCGGTGCAGTGGACTTCTCAAGAGCGTGTCATTTGCAGTGGGACCTGGCTTCACGTCTCTGCTTCCGCCTACTCGCTATGTGACCTTGCACCCCGGTTTCTTCATCTCTAATAATAACTGCCTTATAGGGTTACTGTAAGGACAGAACGGGCTCATTTGCAAAATGTGTCAAGTACAATGCTGGCATGATTTAAGCCTTCTTCTACTCATATCTCCTGCTCCCCTGGCATTTCCAAATGCTCCATCTCTAACTCCCTCCCTCAGCTAGAAAACGTGCTCTGGTCTTTCTTGTATATAAAAAAATAATAGAATTTTAAATAAAACCCTCACTCAACCTATTTGTGGAGCTCCCCTCCCTGTTCTCCTGATGGCACCTCTCATCTTCTCGAAAGAGGTCTCACAGGCTGCTCGTTCCAAAGCGTAAGGACCACGTCTGCTCTGTGTATTTCTGCACCCCAATGTCTAACCTGGCACGTATGTAGTTGGCACTCATATGTTCATTTGCGGAATAAATGAGTGTCTCCATTTCCGCATTGTTCTGCCCCAACTTAAATCCTTGTAGTCCAGCTTCTGCTTTTCCCACTCTTCCAAAACTTTTTGTTTCAAAATGACCTCTGACTTGATCACCAAGGCTGGAGCTTGTCTTCATCCTCTTCTCTCAGAACTCTATGTGGTCAATGCAATTCTTTAAAACAGGATTCCACTTTGCAGTATAAAGTAAGTGCAGACGTACTCCTGGGAACATAGACAGGGCTTGGTTCTCCAGTTGCTTAGTTATCTACTTGGTTAGTAGTATCCTTTGAAGTCTTTCGGGGTCACCCCTCTTTGATGGGGGTGAGTGGCATAAGACAGTGAACATCCCAGGAGGCACCTTCCCTGATCTCAACAGCTGGAAACAATCTCCCCTTCCTCGGGAGTGCTCTGCCAAGCCTTGCCTGCGCTTCTCTAATGCAACTGTTTCTTCCTATTTTGAGTGATGGTTATTTATTAATATAATCACGTCCATGTCACCCTCCATGTGTACACCCTCTGAGGGCAGGAAGCAGGCTTTTCCCCAGCCTGCCCTCCCGGGTCAGCCTCTGGCACAGGGCTGTCCAAAGAGACCAACTGGAAGAACTAACAGTGGAAAAGAAAAGAAGACTTTGGGTAGCAGTGAAGTCCCTGCCCATGGAGAGCTTTAGAACAGGCTTTTTCACTCATGTCAGACATAATAAAGCTCTGCCATGTGCCAGCCCTGCCCTGAATACACCAGGAAGATAAAATAGAGAGTAACCCTGAGAGCAGAGACCTAACTTACAGTCTAATGGGAGCATCCACATACACATGCAAAGAAGTCAAATGCCAACTCAAAAATACAAGAAATAAAGCAGCAATTCAAAAATTCAAGGAAAAAATTCAAGAAATACCATGAGCAACACATAAGGAAAAAGCACTTATTCAGGTAATATTTATTAGGTAGTAAATATGTGGCAGCTGTGTGTTACAGGACTGAAAGGGGCTAAGACGAACATTCCTGAGGTTGCAGGGATGAGGGTGGTTTCAAGAAAGGGATAGGCATTATGCAGACCTCTTGATGATGCTATTTAACTTGCCAGAGTACCTGGCAGGCACGTCCTAGCATTAATTCCAGCCTATAAACTGCAGGCAGTGGGCACTGCCCTCTTTAAAGCCCAGAGGGTTCCAATACGGTAGTGATTAAGAGTGAGAGTTCCAGGTCATCAAGACTTGGGTTTGAATCCTGACTCTCGCTCTCTCTCTCTGTGGCTTTGGCGGGTCACCCCAAATCTAAATTCTAGAACTGTGAAAGAGAAATCATAATGCCTACCTCTCACGGATTATGCAACTATTTATTAAGCACCAACCATGTGCAAGAAACTGCTTCTGTTTGTTAGGGATACAGCAGTGAACAAAACAGTCATGGTAATTGCCTGGGTGGAACATGAAGAATGAGACATGTGCCAACCGCGAAGCATGGTGCTTGGCACATAGCGACCCCCCCATAGAGAGTCACCACGGTCATTCCAAGAATCTGATGAGGCCGAGTTCTCACTTAACCAGGCCCAGTTTATTTGCCTTCTATGCTCCTGTTGCAGTCACTGCACTTTTCTTTATAGTCAGGGAACTTTTCTCTGTGCCCGCGGTGGCTGCCCAATCACAAGCTGTCGTGTGATTGTATTGCCTCCCGGCCTGATCAGGCCTGTGTGAGCCTGGGGAAGAGGAACCCTTATCAAGGAGGAGGAGAAAGGTGGTCCAGCACAGGAAGGCGGGACATTGCCTGGGACAGTGACCAGGAAGACCACCAGATCCCCTTTGACTCCTTTCTAAATAAACTGGAGCTCCAGGCTCGACTTGGCCTGGACTTGCACCCAACAGCCACTGTAGCAGCTGGGGCCCATGGCAGGCTTGGGGAGGGGGGTGAGAGACACCCTGCAGTGTCTGGCTGGCCGGCAGCCCGTGAACAAGCGGTCTCTGATCTGGCAGCTGCTGTCCCGGAGTAAGATGAGGTCAGTCCACTTTCTAGTGGTTTCCGAATGTCTAAATGGGCCGGGCGCGGTGGCTCACGCCTGTAATCCTAGCACTCTGGGAGGCCGAGGCGGGTGGATTGCTCGAGGTCAGGAGTTTGAAACCAGCCCAAGCAAGAGCGAGACCCCGTCTCTACTATAAATAGAAATAAATTAATTGGCCAACTAATATATATAGAAAATTAGCCGGGCATGGTGGCGCATGCCTGTAGTCCCAGCTACTCGGGGGGCTGAGGCAGCAGGATTGCTTGAGCCCAGGAGTTGGAGGTTGCTGTGAGCTAGGCTGACGCCACGGCACTCACTCTAGCTTGGGCAACAAAGAGAGGCTCTGTCTCAAAATAAATAAATGTATGTCTAAATGTCATGGTGCTGCTTGACCACCGAGAATATTTCTGAAATGTAATCAGAACAAATGCTAATTGAAGTTATGAAGTTAAAGTCTGTCCTAGCAACGTGATTGCACAGCTGGGCTCAGAAGGCGACAAGGAAGCCCAGCACACCTGCCCCTTCCCGGGCTGCTCTTGGCTGATTTGAGACACTCGCCGCCCACGGAGGGTGGGATTCACGAGGCTGGTGCACTCCCGGCGGCTCTTCCCACAGACTCCACTCCCTCTGCCTCTTGCAGTGGGGCTGGGCGATCAGGAAAACAAGCCGGGATGGCTCTACTCCTTTGTAACCGATGTGGTGCGGTCCACTCCAGGCTTGTCTGAGGAAAAGTCTCACAGGTTCCAACAACTAGGTGAGCTGGCCTCTTATCCTGTCATTTTCCAGTTAACAGCGCTTCATTCTACACTCCATCACTTGACCCATTCAGCCCAAATCTTGGTCTGTTTTTCACAATAGGCTATGCTCAGTTGCAGCCAAATTAGGTCTGCTTTGGTCTGAATGTGTCCCCCAAAATCCATGTGTTGGAACTTAATGGCCAAAGTGATAGTATTAAGAGGTAGGGGCTTTAGGGGGTGATTAAGTCACGAGGGAGGAGCCTTCCTGAATGGGAAGTTTTTATTTTTTTTGTTTTCGGTTTTGTTTTTTGAGACAGAGTCTTGCTCTGTCACCCTGGGTAGAGTACAATGGCATCATCATCATAGTCCACTGCAACCTCAAACTCCTGGGTTCAAGGGATCCTCCTGCCTCAGCCTCCCAAGTAGCTGGAACTACAGGTGGGCGCCACCATGCCCGGCTAATTTTTCTATTTAGTAGAGATGGGGTCTCACTCTTAGGCTGGTTTCAAACTCCTGAGCTCAAGCAATACTCCTGCCTCGGCCTCCCAGAGTGCTATGATTACAGGGGTGAGCCACCCCGAGTCCCTAAGTGGGATTATTAGCCTTATCAAAGAGGAAGTGGATTCATTCACTTTCATCTCTTCTGCCATGTGAGGACACAGCAACAAGGTTTTGTTTGGAAGCAGGGAACAGGCCCTCACCAGACACTGAACGTGCAGGTGCCTTGATCTTGGACTTCCCAGCCTCCAGAACTATGAGAAAATAAATTTCTGGTTTTTATAAATTAGTCTGTGGTATTTTATTATAGCGGCCCAAACAGACTAGGAAATAGAGCATCCTGGGTGATACATATTAAAAAATTAACATTGATTAAAGTTTGGCCCAGACCTGTGATGGAGGGTATCCCAGAATGTCAATGCAAACATGTGGAGAAATGCCTTCTATCAAGAATATCACTACCGGCCGGGCGCAGTGGCTTACGCCTGTAATCCTAGCTCTCTGGGAGGCCGAGGCGGGCGGATTGCTCGAGGTCAGGAGTTCAAAACAAGCCTGAGCAAGAGCGAGACCCCATCTCTACTATAAATAGAAAGAAATTAATTGGCCAACTAATATATATAGAAAATTAGCCGGGCATGGTGGCGCATGCCTGTAGTCCCAGCTACTCGGGGGGCTGAGGCAGCAGGATTGCTTGAGCCCAGGAGTTTGAGGTTGCTATGAGCTAGGCTGATGCCATGGCACTCACTCTAGCCTGGGCAACAAAGTGAGACTCTGTCTCAAAAAAAAAAAAAAAAAAGAATGTCACTACCTGTTATGAGATCTCCAACTTGTCATATCACCTCTCAAGACTTGAGTTATCTTCTCTCTCAAATGAAGAGTTGGCGTCCCTCCTACTGTAACCACGAGACCAGGCTGTTGATAGTCTGTTGATAACAAAATGTCCAAGTTTACTTGTAGGTATAACAGAGCCCAAAATTGCAAGTCACAAAGCCGGGGCATGTGCGATAGAAAAAGCTTTGACCCCTAACCACATCCAGAACAAACAATTTCTCTTCTCAGAACCAAGAAGACCAAGACATGACTGGAACCTGAACGAAGCATAGGATGTGTTGCCTAGAAGACCCAGGGCTGAAATCTCCCTCTACGTACCTTACTATAAATGGCCAAATTTGAAGCCCTCCAATCGGACTCTGCCAAGCCTAAATCCTTTCCCTTGTTCTCTGAGCCCAAAAACTTGCTGCAAACCCCACATTGGGGAGACAGATTTAAACCCACTCTTGTTTCCTTGCCGGCCAGTTTGGCAATAAAGCCTTTCTTTTCTCAAAAGTGGGTGCCACGTAGTACTGGCTTCTGTACACACGGGGCAGCAAGCCCATTTGCTTACTAACACTATGATTTTAATTATTATTTAATTAAAATATTTAGTATTATTGAGTCCTCCTCCAAAACAAAATTTTTATCAGCCCCTGTGATAAAAATTATCACAAAAAAATGATTATTAAAAAATTATTATTACCTTGTGCCTTTCATGTGATCCTCTTTTCTGGACTCCTAGACCCCAACTCCCCTGTTCCCCCTCTGCCTGCCTCCCACCCCCAACTCATCCTGGACATGACAGACTCAACTATAAGAATATAAGTTTCATAGAGGAGCAGGAACCTTGTCTATTTAGTTCACTGCTCTGTCAACCAGTGTCCCAAGCCCTGATGGTCAATTCTGTGTGTCAAGTTGGCTAGGCTGTGGTGCATGGCTGCTTGCTCAAACACCAAGCTAGATGTTGCTGTGAAGGTTTTTTTTTTTTTTTTAGATGAGATTAACATTTAGACTGGTAGACTTGGAGTAAAGAAGATTGCCCTCCATAATGTGGGTGGGCCTTATCCAATCAGTTGGGGGCCTTAAGAGAAAAGACTGAAGTCCCCTGAGAGGAAGGAATTCTGCCCTGGACTGTCTTCAGACTCAAGACAGCAACATCAACTCCTACCACAATTTCTAGTCTGCTGCCCAGCCCTACAAATGTCAAACTTGCTAGCCTCCATAATCATGTAAATCAGTTCCTTAAATCTCAGTCTCTCTTTTTCTCCCTCCCTCTCTCTCTCTCTCTCTCTCTCTCTCTCTCTCTCTCTCTCTCACACACACACACACACACCTGTTTGTTATGTTTCTCTGAGGAACCCCCACTCCAGATTCGTAGAATCTTACAAAAATGCTCTTATCCTGTGCAATGAAAAAGCATGTTCCATGCTAAAACAGAACATATTAGACTCTGAAGCCAGGTGCATGGGTCATGCCTGTAATCCCAGCACTTTGAGAGGCCTGGGCAGAAGAATCACTTGAGGCCAGGAGTTCCAGACCAGCCTGGGCAACACAGTGAGACTCTGTATCTACAAAAAATATAAAAAGTAATTAGCTGGGCATGGTGGTGCACACCTGAGATCCTGGCAACTCAAGAGGCTGAGGCAGGAGGACTGCCTGAGTCCAGGAGTTTGAGGCTGTAGTGAGCTATCATTGCATAACTGCACTCCAACGAGGTGACAGAATGAGACACCCTATCTTAAAAAAAAAAAATTGTAAGACTCCAAAAATTCAACAAGTGGAGGGAAAACACCTGTCTAACTTTGTCTAACACAAGGATTGTTAAGCTTTTTAGGCCATAGGACCCCTCCAAACTGGAGCGTGTACTATATCCTGAGAACCGCTAGTGTGCCTTTGGAAAGCAATGAGAACAAAGCTGGGAGTAGGTTCAAATCCTGTTGCAGGCAGGTAAGGCCCTCCACCATCAGGCTCCCAACAGCCTTTCTAGCTTTTGTTTTTAAAATCACCATGGTTTCTCTTTCTTCCACTCTTCTATGCCCAAAATACCCCATACCATAACCTCAACAGACTTACATTTGTTGATGGTGCTTTGCTGTTTCCCACATCTGGGCCTTGGCTAATGCTTTTCCTTCTACCTGGAATGCCTCTTCCCAGCCTTCCGCCTTCAACTATGCCTGCATTTGTAATTCAGTCTCCACTCGGTGAACACCTACTCATCTCTCAAGACCGAAGTCAGATGTCTTTCTCTGGAAACCTTCCTGGGGGCCCAGCCCACCCTCTGCCCAGAGTGAGCCCTCTGCCTGGTCCTTGTGCAGGTCTCTGGACATTGCTCTGTGATCACACTTACCCAGCAGGGTTGTAGTCATTTGCTTATACACCTATCTCTTCTCCCAATGTAAGCGATCACACCGGGCAGGAACTGGTTTATTCATCATGGGAACACCTGTGGCTACACTTTTGTTAAACTGAGTGAATAAACTGAATGAATGGATATTCCTTAGTTCAAAACTTCCAAAGTTTTCCTAAGGTTCGACAGAGCATTTGGACTTCTCGAACTGTTAAGACCCTCCATAAAACAGCCCACCTACCCATCTAGCCTTCCTTCCCTCTGCTGCCCAGCATGCGACATCCACTCCCACCAGCATCCCAAGGGTGGTGCGTGATTACATTTGGGGCCACCCATTTGTTGGTACAACTTTCTCAAAGGAAAACATGCTCTTGTCTTTTGTATTTTTTTCAGTCACAGGGTCATTGGTGAGGATCTCACAGAAGAATAAAGGTAAATACTTTCCAGAAAGTATAAAATGCCAGACCATGTTAGGAAATCCCACTTGGAAGGGGGATTTGGGGACTGAGTCCTTTTTGCGACAGACTGAAAGATCACCCAAGGATCCTGGAGGAGGAACCCTCTGGTTCTCCCTATAACTGACTCTCCAGGTGTCATCCCTGTAGCCCCAGGCATCTGTCTGTGATCCCAAAAAGAGATCCCACAACCTGCTGACATTCTTCAGAGGTAATTCGGCATCCACAAGCTCCTTTCCAAAAGTTGGAAGGGTTAATTCAGCTATTTGCCATTTACACCCTAATGTGAGTTATCATAAACGTTGTCTTTCAATATTAAAGTTTGAGCAAAGGAGATTTTTGAAGGGTGCCACTCAAGCTATTTGCCATTCAGACTGACAACAGCCTATCAAAGTGGAACCAGTCCTTCCAGCAAATGGATATATTTAATTTTACCTAAAATTTCCTGGATGGGCTTGCAGTGCAACCACTGGAATCCTTCTACAGCCTCTGAATACGTCCTTTATAGAGGACAACTCCATTTGCTGCTATAGAATGATTAGCCAGATAATCAGGCCGTGATATGGGTGTGGGCTTTGCCACTTCTTACTAGCTGTGTGATCTCAGGCAAGCCACATAAACCCAGTTTCCTTATCTATAAAATGGGGATTTAAAAAAAAATCATGCTACTTCACAGAGCTATGAGGTCAAGATGAGTAAATGTAAACATAAAGTGCTTGGCATAATGCATGACGTGTATTGGCCTTTATCCTCTTTGTCCTCCACAAGAATGCTAGACACTCTCTAGGTGTCTACTGTCTAATGCAAACTGAAGAGGATAAAGGCATTTTGGAATAATGGAGGATGCTTTGGAGAGATGTCATGGGAGTGATCCATTTATTCAGTTCTCTATAATCCAGCATTCAGAGAGAGAGACAGACGCTGCTATGTACCAATGGAGCCAGCCAGATAGACATCATCCTGACCCCAAGGGCCCTAGGGTCTGGAGGGAGACAAGTACACAAACAAAGCACAAATCCGCAGTCCATGGAGTCAAGGGATCAGAAAAGAAAATGGGAGAGGGAGGGGAGTGACTTCATGTAGGTGCCTCAGAAAGGAGGCGAATTCAAGCCTAGACCAGAGGAAGGAATATGAATTCCAGCAGGGATGCTGGGTGTCAAAGTGCTGGTGGGAAGAGGAGGAGACACAACAATGGGTGCCAGAGCTGAACTTTCACACCTCCAACTTTGCCTAGGGTTGGGGGCCCTCCCGCTCCTCTCTTGCCTGAGATCAGACAGAAAACAGCCGTTTTCTTAGGGGGCCCAAGGAAAAGGGCTCTGAAGCCCCCAAAGCCCACTATCCTGCCTGTGCTAGTGACCTGAAGAGGGGGTACTAAAACGTCTCTCTCTTCTTTGGGGTCATCAGTTTGCCCACTGCTGAGGGACCCGGCTCCCAAGTCTGACAGCGACAGACACGGCACCTTCCCCTGCTCCCCCTCCCTCCTCCCTGCAGAAGGGTCTTCCAGCTGCCCTGGAAGAAGGAAGCCCTTCCTCTCTCTGACTCCCTCCCTCCCTCCCCTCACCTGCCCAGGGAGCTGGCGCCAGAAGGCAACCCACAGAGCCTGGAGAGGTTTTTCTAGGACAAAAGCATGAAGACACCAGGGAATGTACTTCTGGCCATTAGGGGCCTCTGTCAGGGAGCCCTGTCCCCAACTCATCAAGCAGCCTTTTGTTACCTGCTGCTGGGGGATTATTGACCCAATTGACTATTCTGAAAAGGTTATCGGTTTAAAATTCCTACCTGGCCCGGGGCTGTGCTCTCCTGCGCTTCAGCTCTTCCACCAGATGTGAGATTTGCAGGCCTGAATCCATTAGCGGACAGAGTTTCTTCTGCCTTCGATTTTTGTGGGGCCTTCATTCTGAAGAGCTAAATCCAGGCTTGCAGATCATTCCCGTAGGAAACTGTCATTGCACTAACAACAAAGCCGATTGCTTTTGCCGTGAAAAGGAAGAATTTGGAGAGCAGGCCATGGCTTCTCATAATCGAACTGCCTCCCACCACACCCTCACCTTCCACAGTCATTCAGGGATGGAAATACAAGTCGGATTTTCACTGAACTGTTATAACAATACAGTTGCATGACAATTTCAGTCCTTTCCAGGTAATCACTCTCCAATTCCACTCCCACCTGCCACTGGGTCACAGGCAGCAAATAAATGAAGAAGCTGCTCTCTGGTGCTTCAGAGACGCTCCTCTCCTGGTGGAGGGGAGAAAGAGGTGGCCACCATGAAAAACTGGGTGCCCATGGCATGCTCCTGTAGTTCCCCAGCTACTCCGGAGGCTGAGGCAGGAGGATCGCTTGAGCCAAGGAGTTTGAGGCTGCAGTGAGCTATGATGATGCCACTGCACTCTAGCCCAGGCCAAAGAACGAGACTATCTCAAGAACAAAACAACAACAACAACAACAAAAAACCCTGGGTGGCCAGCGCAGGGTAACAGGACAACTGAGAGAGGAGTTCCCAGAGAGATTTGGACAAAATCCATGTAGGTCCCCAGAAAGAAATCTGAACAACTGTGGCAATTATAACATCAAAGAAACACTGTGTTAAAACTCCTCTCTTCCCTCTTTTGCTACTTGTTTTGCTATTTCCTATTTTTGAACCAGTTTGTGTTGGCATCACCTCCTCCTAGAACCCTGAGCCGTGCTAAACACAGCCCTGCCCAGAGATCCTGGGACGACAATGACATGGTACCCTAGGAGGCGTCTGAGGCAGAGCTGTCATATTTGGGGGTTGTTTTGAAAGCAGAGGACAGCCAGAAGGGTCTTTGCAGAGCAGGGCTGGGTAGGTGGTGCTGGGAACAAGCTTTGCAGACAGAGAAATCTGTTTATCTTCACACTCCAGAGAGGCAATCACTCTTGCTGTGACAGCAGAGAGTACTGTAGCGAGCACATTCCAGGGGCAGAGCTGTGTGGGCTTCTGGGCCAAGTGGCCTTCTCCTAATCAGCAGTGGGTTGCAATGAGATAAAATGGGGCAAGAGCAGCAGGACGCCTGCTCCATCTTTCCCCCTCAGTCTTCAGAAGAAACTTTGATCAAAGGGGAAGTGGTATTTGTGAAGAGCTGAGAAAACTTGAAAGAAAATCACAGTGGGTATGGATATTTGTTGATATTTGCCTGGGTTTCTGGGGCAGTCTGGCTTCCAGCTACTCAGCAGCTCTGCCCTTCCCCCCACCCCCACCCCCATCTATTCCCTCCAAGGGATAGCTTTTCTGTTAAAATTTTCTTATAATTCAGTAACATATCCAAGTCCCTACCCTATTAATGATTTTATAGGCTAAGAAGGAACTGGGATGGGTTCGGTCTGATTTTGTAATTTTTAATACCTGTAAAAGTTGAAACTCTCAGCAATGTTCTTATCTTTGTCTCTGAGGCCTCAAAAAGGAAGGTTCACAAATACAGACTGGATAGAGAGAAACCAAATGTGTGTGTGTGTGTGTGTGTTGGGGGACTTTTTTTTTGTTTTTTTTTTTCAGATCAAAGAGTTTCATTTGGTGTGCTTCCTCCCCTCCCCTCGCCCCATCCCAGATCTGTTTGAAAAGAACTTAGATCTCCTTTCCCACACACAGACTGACCTGATAGTGGAGGAATGAGTGGGGGAGGGGTCTGCTCTGGTGTGAGGTGTCGCCAGTTCGGCACCCTTAGTCTCTGATCTCAAGAAAATCCTGGTACAAGGAGACAGTGATTGCTGTACAGTATGGCGGTACGAAAAGTAAAAACAACGCCCCACCTTCGTTTTAAGGACAAGGCAGTGGGAGCATTGCTTTGACTGCTTGACCCGAAACCACAACTACTAATAGTTGCCGTGTATCGAGAGTTTAGTACATTCCAGGCATTGAGTTAAGTGCTCTACATTGTTTAGCTCATTTTAATCCCACTGACAAGACTCTGATAGATACAATCCCTGATTGCCAGATGAGGAAACTGAGGTTAAGGGATGCTAACTGGCCCAGGTCTGGGTTGGCCGTTAGAGCCAGTGTTCACGCCACTGCAGTGACTTTCTGACTGCAAAAACTGAGCTCTTAGTCACTATGCAATAAATGCTGCCACATGGTAATACAGATCTGTATCTAGCACAGGGATTCTTTGACAAGTGTTGAGCAATATACTGTCTACAATGATGCAAACAAAATTAATAACATATGCTGGTAAACATGGAAGTCTATGTGAGAGAAGGACTATAGCTTGGCTGACAGATGGAGACGTTATTGTACTCGTCACTGGTGACTGCACATCTGGAAGCAGAGGCTGGCCTTGAAATCAGATGTATTCCAGACATGCACAGGTTCCCCTCCTCCCCGTTGGAAAAACCTTTGCTGGGTCCTGCTGTGCCCTCCAGCTACGATCTTGTTCTCTCTTCCTTTTCCCTGCCAAACTTTCTGAATGAAAAATGGAGCCACTCATCAACCCATTTCCTCAACTCCACCCCCTGCACTCCAGTTTCCTCCCACTGTTCTCCTGAAACCTTTGAGAGGTCACCAGTGAGCTACTCCTTCCCAAACCCAGTGCCATTTTCTCCCCCTTCCTTCTCCTGGCCCTTCCCCGAGCATCGGCTGCTGTTTAGCCCTGGCTCTTTCTCCCTCACTTCTGTGATTCTGCCTTGGGTGGATCCACTTGTTCCTTTCATTGTCTGCACCACGACTTCCCAACCCACAGCCTCTGGGGACCAGGCTTTGCCCCTCTTCTCTCTTCTCTCCTTCCTCTATGCTGTGCTCTTTGTCTTGGTGATGTCCCCCAGTCCTGACTGCTTCAGCTGTCACCTCTGCAAAGAAGACACCTAACAAGATTCAGCAGAAAGAGAATAGGATTAGAACCCTGGCCTCTCCTCGCCAGCTGGATGGGCCTGGGTGAGTGAGTCGCTTACATTTCTAAGCCTTACTTTCCTATCTGCAAATTAAGGATGACAGTGGGTACTGCCCAGGGTTGATGGAATTCCCGAGTAATATAATGAGAGTGGACATCCTATAGAAACTATAAAGTACTGTAGAAAGATCAGTTATTGCTATTGCCGTTATCTTTATTTTTTGAGTTTCTGTTCTAAAAACAGTACTCATCACCTTTCCCCCGAAATTTGGAGAAGGACTCCTAAAATCCCAATACTGCCATTTCCATCCTAAGGTGCAAAAATGTTGAGTTATTACTAAAATATATTAATTGGCATCCAATCAAGCAGACCTTACACAAGCTCAGTGGAACCCAGGCCACTTGCCAGGTAGCCTTCCTGCTAATTCTCAAGGTCAATGCCCACATTGCTGCTAACCTTCTTTCTCTCAAACCTTCCATTTGTTCTTCACCAACCCTCAGTTCACGGAGATGATAAGAGTCCTGGAGTTAGAGAGACATTGGTTCTAAGACATTGGTTATCCTAGCCCTGACCCTCATTAGCTGGAGAACCTTGGGCAATTTATTTAACCTCTCTAAACCTCAATCTGCTTATCTGTAAAATGAGAGCATTTTGTTGTTGGTTGAATTGTGTCCCCCCCCCCCCCAAAAAAAAACCCAAAATATATTGAAGTCCTAATCCTGTTAACTCAGAACATGACCTTATTTGGAAATAGGGTAATTGCAAATGTAATTAGTTAAGATGAGTTCATACTAGAGTAGAGTGGGCCCCTGATCCAATATGACTATTGTCCTTATCAGAAGGCCATGGGAAGACACAGTAAGAACACCAGGTGAAGATGACATCTACAAGCCAAAGAATGCCAAGGATTATCAGCAAACAGAAGCAAGGAGAGAGGCATGAGCAGATTCTCCCTGGAGCCCTCAGTAAGAACCAACTCTGCAGGCACCTTAATTTGAACTTCTAGCCTCCAGAACTGTGAGACAATACATTTCTCTTGTTTAAGCCTCCTAATTTGTGCCACTTTGTTACAGCAGAGCTGGGAAACTAATGCAAGAAACAATACCCATCTTGAAAGAAAGAAAGTAACAAATTACAGTGTCAGCTGCTAGTATGTGATAGGCCCCACCCCACCATTTGGGCTCCATATCGCTTGCCTTTGCAGCCAAACTCTTTATCTTCTTCCCTGTGGCCTCAAAGAAGAGTGAGGTCCATCCTGTGCTTGAACATAAAATAACCTCACCGCCTAGGCTCTGGCTGAGATCTATTCTTTACATCCTTCTAGCGGCTGGGTCTGTTTTCAGAAGCTACCTTGGCTGCCAGAGCTATGCCTGAAGCCCCCGAGGGCATGACCCTCCACTTGTCCCTAGTCTCTTCACCATGACCCCCTCTATCCCCTATCCCTCCTCCCATCCCCGACCCTGCTTACTTGACCCCCTCCTCCCACCCTCCATCCTCCTGAGTCAACTTCAACCACACCCTCAAGTTTCCACCAACATGGACAGAGAACAACCAATCCATGGAATCTATGACCTCCTTCCAAGTGCCACCCTATTTTCTTTTTCCATTAGCAGCTAATTCTTCATTGATATGATCCAAATCAGCAGTGAGGTTAAGATTACTTTCTGCATTGTATATGATTTTGCCCCCTCTAGCTACCCTCTCACCAGTCTTCAAAAGTGTTCCAGGACAACAGTAATTTTTTTTTTTAACAGACTTGTTTTCATTCTCCATCATTTTGGGATTGGATAGTAATAACTCTCCTTCTTACCCAACATTTGCCTCTTCTAGAAGTTACTTTATTCTTTCCCCTGCTCTGTTCTCTCCTCTGCTGACAAACTTTTCCAATAGGGACCTCTGACAGTGAGGTAGATGCTTCTTGTGATTCTGCACACCTCATAAAGACTCCTCCTTCTTGGAGTGACTCCAACCCACAGGGCTGGGCCCCAGAGGCCACGCCCATCCACACTTTGTGGCCCTGTGACCTTGGCCATAGATGCTCGATCCAGGGGTGGATAATCCCCCTCAGGTCCCTGCCAAGAATGTGAGGCATAGAGGGGAGGGATGAGGAGCTTGGGCCTTGTCCGTGCTAAATCACATCAATGACAGGACTCCAGAGAACGATCGATTTCCACTGCACAAGAGATCAGAACTGCCTTGGGCCGTTTCCTTCCTAAATGTGAGTCATTTGATGGTGGTCTCATTCCAAAATAGACTCTTTTTTTTTTTTTTTGAGACAAAGTCTCACTTTATTGTCCAGGCTAGAGTGAGTACCGTGGCGCCAGCCTAGCTCACAGCAACCTCAAACTCCTGGGCTCAAGTGATCCTACTGCCTCAGCCTCCTGAATATCTGGGACTACAGGCGTGCGCCACCATGCCCGGCTAATTTTTTGTATGTATATATTTAGTTGGCCAATTAATTTCTTTCTATTTATAGTAGAGGTGGGGTCTCGCTCTTGCTCAGGCTGGTTTTGAACTCCTGACCTCGAGCAATCCGCCCGCCTCGGCCTCCCAGAGAGCTAGGATTACAGGCGTGAGCCACTGCGCCCGGCCTCCAAAATAGACTCTTTAGAGATTTCTGCTTTCTGGTCTGGCTTGGAAGACATTACTCTCATCCACACAAGAAGAAAAATGCTGAACAAACTGAAAAACAATAACTCTTCTTAGATCCATTGGAGAACTGAGGTCATAGGGCAAACCACTGCCCCTCAAATTGAAGAGATGGACAGGAGAAACATGCTTATCAGAGTGCAAGCCCAGAAGCAGAATACTCCCCAGGAACCAGTAGAGTGTTCCTTTTACCCAGTATATGATGTCCAGCTTTCAACAAAATAGACCTTGTATATTCTCTTTCTTGGTGCAATCTAGACAGTGTTGGCTTATGTTGCTCCCCCCTAATGATACGACCTCTTCATTTATATATCCTTTCACATGTCCGATAACTATCAAGTGCCCATTAAGTGAAAGGTTGCATACTGGCCTCTGTGAGAAATATGAAAACATAGGATTCCTACTTTCCTGGGGCTCACAACCTGATGGAAGTGTATTTACAAAAATAACTCTAAATACAAGTTTTATTGTGATCTTCTGCTATAACGGATGCACCAGGAAGTGCTGAGAGAAATTAAGTCTATAGATAGCTGGGAAAACTTCATAAAAGCCATGACGTTTGAGCAGCCAGGAGAGAGAGCATGAGCCCAGGTGTGGAGCAAGAGGGCAAGGGCATGTTGGAAGAGAAGCTGGTCATTTGGTTTCCCTGTAGGAAATGAGAATACAAAGAACTGGGGACCAGAACATGAAGGATAAAAAATCTGGTATCCCTGGAGTTGTGGAATCAGAGCTGTGACTGAAATAAATCTGACAGCTTGGTAGAAGATGAACTGGAAAGATGAGAGACTGTTGGGGAGGTTACTGCAGCAAACCAAAGGAGTACTTAAAACCCAAATAGATGGAGGTGGTAGAAAAGAGGGGAGAGAGGCACAAGTTCGCAGAGGGTTAGAGTGGATGGTATGTATTCATCGACTGGATGTATGGACACAAGGGAGACAAAAGGACACAGAGATGGAGTCAGCACCTCCAATTATCCACTTATTTGCCCCACATCCTGCTTAGATCTGATGATCTGCTGCCGTTTGCCATTTCAGAGGGTTCTCTCTCCATCCTAATACCTAGTGCTTCTCTGAGCTTCTGTGACCAGTCCACCTGGGCTATGTGCCCCTAGGAAGTTGCAAGCCTAAGACCATCTCAGGGGATGCACCCTGGGCAGACCCTACTGTGCCACATGCCTCTCCGGCATCATTCCACAGGGAGCATCAAGTAGCACAGCCTTAAAAAAAGAAACTATATACCGTGTTTCCCCCAAAATAAGACAGGGTCTTTTATTTTTCCTCACGAAGACACCCTAGAGCTTATTTTCAGGGGATGTGTTATTTTTTTCAGTACGGTACAACAATCTACATTTATTCAAATATAGTTAAGCCGTCTTCTTCTGGAACATCATCATAACTCTCCAAATCCCGAATTCCATCCTGAATTTCTTGTGACTCTATTTCCTTTAGAACCATTGGCCCCAATCTCTCCTGTCAAGCAATAGAGCTCTCATTAAATGAGCAGGGCTGGCTTATTTATCAGAGATCCAGTGAGCACTGGGTCCAATCTGCACAGTGAGGCAGAAATGATCTCACTGGGCTCAGTAGGAGACTGCTTGCTGAAGATTTTCCCCTGTCCCCTGGTGTTTGTGAGCGGTGACAGAAGCCCACAGTGCTGAGTAAAATGGCAGCCACAGCTTTCCTTCTTCCCCCTGGGGACACACAATCCCTAAAGTGGAGCGTCCCGCTCCTCACTTCACTGAGGAGACTTTGCACTCAAAGCCTCAGCTTGCAGCACGCACAGGGTGGCCGGGACCTGACAGAGGGAGTCGACCTTGTTGGTGGGGCTGCCCGCACCTTTCCAGTCACCTCTGGGATGGTAGCTGTCACGATGGGACAGATGAGAAGGGCTGCTTGTCTTCTTTACAGCTCCGAGAGGAAATGCATGGGTTGTGCAGATGTGCTGCGTAGCCATGCCCATCACTAGGTCTTATTTTCGGGGTAGGGCTTCTATTTCACAAATGCTTAGAAATCCTGCTAGGGCTTATTTTATGGGTAGGTCTTATTTCCAGGGAAACACTGTAGTACCATTCAAAGGAATCATGCAGAAGCCATGTAGAAAGAGGGAAGGAGAGAAGTCCCTCTCTCTGTAGAAGGGAGTGGCACAGGCTGATTCTCTGAAAGGATATGAGCCTTTTGCTTCAGCTTTTGCTTTCAGAACACATCTTTCTCCACCCTTCAAGATCTGCTCTGGTCACTGCTGTCTACTCTTTGTGTACATTACATTTTAGTCACATCCCTGACTATTGAGTAAGAGATTTTCTGAACTGAAAATGATCTTATAAACGACAGGATCCAATCCATTCACTTCAAGTACAAGGAAACTAGAGTCTAGAGAAATTAACAAACCTGTCCAAAGCTAAGCAATTATTCTTTGATTGTTACTAAATTAAAGTAACAGGGTCAATTATGAAATTAAGATGGAAATCAAGAGATTCTTCCAACTGAATGACAAGGATGACGAGCTTTCAAAATCTATGGTATACAGCAAAAGCAGTACTAAGGGGGAAATTCATAGCTTTAAATGCTTACATCAAAAAGACAGAAAGATCATATATTATCAATCTGATGTCACATCTCAAGAAACTAGAAAAAGAAGGAAAAACCAAACCCAAAGCTAGCAGAAGAAAAGAAATAACAAAGCTCAAAGCAAAATGAAATGAAATGGAAACCAAAAAATAATACAAAGGATCAATGAAACAAAAAGTTGGTTCTTTGAAAAGGTAAATAAAATCAATAGACTACAAGCAGGATTAACAGAAATACATGAGAAAGGACTCAAATAACCTTGATCAGAAATGAAAAAGGAGACATTACAATTGGTACCACAGAAATACAAAATATCATCCATGAGTGCTACAAAAATCTCTGTGCACACAAACTAAAAAACCTAGAAGAAATGGATCAATTCCTGGAAACACACAACCTCCCAAGCCTGAATCAGGAAGAAATAGAAATCCTGAACAGACCAATAATTAGGAGTGAGATTGAGAAGTAATAAAAAATTCCCAACAATAACAAAAAAATTCAGATTCACAGCCAAATTTTACCAGAACTACGAAAAAAAACTGGCACCTATCCTATAGAAATTATTCCTTAACATTGAGAAGGAGAGAATCCTCCCTAACTCATTCTACAATGCTAGTATCATTTTGATACTAAAGCCAGGAAAGGACACCACAGAAAAAGGAAAACTACAGACAAATATCCCTTATGGACATTGATGTAAAAATCCTCAATAAGATACTAGCAAGCCAAATTCAGCAGCACATCAAAAAGATAATTCGCCATGCTCAAGTGGGTTTCATACCAGAGATGCAAGAATGGTTCAACATAAGGCAAATCAATAAAAGTGATTCACCACATAGACAGAAGCAAAAACAAAGACCATATGATTATCTCAATAGATGCAGAAAAACCCATTTAATAAAATCCAGCACAATTCCATGATGAAAACTCTCAACAAACTAAGCATAGAAAGAACATGCCTCAAAATTATAGAAGCCATATACCACAAATCCATAGACACTATCATACTAGATGGGCAGAAGTTGAAAGTATTTTCCCTAAGAACTGGAACAAGACAAGGGGGCCCACTGTCACCACTTCTATTCAACATATTGCTGGACATCTTAGCTAGAGCAGTCAGGCAAGAGAAAGAAATAAAGGGCATTCAAATCAGGAAAGAGGAGATCAAACTATCCCTGTTTGATGATGACATGATCCTGTATCTAGAAAACCCTAAAAACTCCACCAAAAGACTCTTAGAATTGATAAACAAATTCAGCAAAGTCTCAGGTTACAGAATCAATGTCCAAAAATTGGTAGTTTTTCTATATCCTAATAACAGTCAAGCTGAGAGCCAAATCAAGGACTTAATACCATTCATAAAATCTACAAAGAAAATAAAACACTTAGGAATATATTTAACCAGGGAAGTGAAAGATATCTATAAGGAGCACTATAAAACATTGATGAAAGACATAATAGATGACACAAACAAATGGAAAAACATCTCATGGATTGATAGAATCAACATCATTAAAATGTCTGTTATGCCCAAAGCAATTTACAGATTCAACACAATTCCCATCAAAATATTAACATCTTATTTCACAGATCTCGAAAAAATAATCCTAAGCTTCATTTGGAAGAAACAAAGAGCCCAAACAGCCAAAGCAATCTTCAGCAAAAAGAAGAAATCTGGAGGCATCACATTACCTGACTTCAAATTATACTACAAGGCTATAGAAACTCAAGCAGCATTTTGTTGGTATAAAAATAGAGACATAGATTAATGGAAGAGAATAGAGAACCCAGAAGTAAAACCATATAGCTACAACCAACTAATCTTCAACAAAGCAGACAAAAATTGGGGAAAGGACGCCCTATCCAAAAATTGATTTTGGGAAAACTGCATAACCACATGCAGAAGAATGAAACAGGACCCATATCTCTTACCATACACAAAAATTAACTCAAGATGGATTAAAGACTTAAATGTAAGGCATGAAATCATAAAAATTCTAGAAGAAAATGTAAGAATGACTCTTCAAGACATAGGTCTAGGCAAGAATTTTTGACTAAGACTCCAAAGGTAAATAGAAGAGCAACAAAAATAAATAAAAGGGACTTGATTAAATTAAAAGCATCTGCACAGCAAAGGAAATAATTAACAGAGTAAATAGGCAACCTACAGAATGGGATAAAATATTTGCAAATCATACATCTAACAAATGACTAATTTCCAGAATCTGCAAAGAACTCAAACAAAACACCAAGGAAAAAACAAACAATCCCATTAAAAAGTGGGCTAAAGACATGAACAGAATTTTTTCAAAAGAAAACAAATGGCCAACAGACATATGAAAAATGTTCAATGTCACTAATTATCAGGGAAATGCAAATTAAAACCACAGTGAGATACCATCTTACCGCTGTCAGTATCGCTGTAATTAAAGTCAAAAAACAACAGATACTGGTGTGGATGCAGAGAAAAGTTATGCTTTTATACTGTTGGTGGTACTGCATATTAGTACAACCCCTATGGAAAACAGTATGGAGAGTCCTCAAAGAACTATAAGTGGACCTACCATTTGATCCAGAAATCCCAATACTGGATATCTACTCAAAGGAAAATAAATAATTTTATCAAAAAGACACCTGCTCTTGAATATTTATTGTAGCACAATTCACGATTGCAAAGATATAGAAGTAACCTAAGTGCCCATCAATATATGATTAGATAAAGAAAATGTGATGTGTATACACACTCACACACACACACACATATACTATGGAGTACTACTCAGCCATAAAAAGGAGTGAAATAATGTCATTCACAGAAATTTGGATGAAACTGGAGCGCATTATCCTAAGAGAAGGAATGGTAAAACAGACACCACATGTTCTCACTAATAAGTGGGAACTAAACAATGGGCGCAAATGGGCAAAAAAAGACATAAAGGACATTGAAAACTAAAGGGGAGAAGGTGGGAGCAATAAAAACTTACCTGTTGGATACAATGAACACTGCCCTGGTGGTGTGCTCACCAAAAGCCCTGACTTCAGCATTATAAAGTGCATCCATGCAACAAAAACTTTTGTACCCCCTTAATATTTTGAAATTTAAAGAAGAAAAAAAAGTAACACTTTAGTAATTAAATTATTATAATAAATGGTTACATAGGCCAGTAACTCTTAGCAGGTAACTTGACCTCTCCAGCCCTCAGCATCTTTAACTGTAAATTGAAATAAAAATTGTGGTTATTTCATAGAGTTGTGGCAAGGATTAAATAAGACAATGAAGATAAAGTACGACAACAGTATCTCGAACATACTACAAATGTTTATTATTACTATTACTAGTGCTGACTGCTCCGATATCATTGTTGTTTTGTCACTTATTGCTTCAAATGTATAGCTTATTCCCTCACTCAGTCAACAAATATTTACTGAGAATCTACCATGCACCAAGCAGACACTAGGTACTGGGGATAGATTCAGTCTCTGCCCTCAGATTTTTCACAGGTCAGTGGCTGCTGGTATAACGCCAGCAGAGAGACAGCTACAATACCGCTGCAGGCATCAGGAAACCTTTGGGGGGGGGGGAAAGACATTTGATCTTCTTTAAGGATGAGTTTGCTGGCTGGCGTGGTGGGGGGAGAAGGGAGAGAGCCTCATAGGCATTCCAGCCTGGGGGAGCAGTCTGGCCGAGGCAGAGCTGAGAAGAGTGTGGTCAGGAAGGCAGTGGTGAGAAAAGAAGCTGCAGAGGGAGCCTGAGGCCAGATTGCACAAGGTTCTTATAACTAAATTGCAAGCTTCCTGTCTGTCCCCCAGGGGTAATTAGCACAGTGCTTAATTCAAAAAATTTCTTGATTGATTTCTTTATCCCCATTGATGTGCATGGAGAAAATGGATTCACTTCGAGCTTTTTTTTTGCTATCTCCACTATATGTTTTTGATTCCCAAATCTCTATGCTTCCAGTTTTCTTTTCTCTACCACAAAATCTGCATCACCAGATGCGTGTGTGGTTGAAATATTAAAGTTTCTCCCACCGCAGTCCTTTCCACTATCCCTCCACTCTTCCCTTAGTTGGGCAGCTTGAGGACCTTCAATGCCTTAATAAGTGGGAAAAGGGCTTTTGACATTTAAAAGTCCAGACCTTGGAGGGACCCAGGAACACAGGAAAAAAACTCGATGTGAGCATCAGAGCAAGTTTTCCCGCTCTTGGGCCAAGATGAAGGCTGTCTGCTTTGGAAGGAGGAGGCAAGTCCAGACTGGGGAGGGAGTTGATGATAAAAATCATTAGCAGGTAGCTCCCTGGGAAGGGACAGCCTGTGCTCTGTCTGCCTCTTTTGACTTGGCCTGGGGGCGAGGAGGGGGGAAATGACAACAGAAACTGCTGATGGGTTTGGGGAAGCTGAGGGCAGAGGGCACTCGTGCCCCAGTCCTCTTGTAGATTCCAGAAGCAACACAGCCCCAAGTGGGTACCTCTGGGTGAGCTTCTGAGCAGCTGGGTCCACACAGCACCGAGGCAGTAGAGTGAGTTCCCTTGAGCCTTAGAGGCACAGAGAAGGTTCAAGGAACAAGGGACAACCCAGCCCTGCTCTGCGTACAGTGAAGACAGTACAAGATGGCTCTATGTGAGCCCTTTGGAACTTACACACAGCCATAAGGGATAGCAGAAGATACCCTTAACTACTATTAATTTAATTTTCCATCGCCCTGAAAGAGATAAATAGGACTTCCAGAAAAGTAAATTTACCTTTTTTTTTACACATCTGGAGTTTGGGGCTAGCACTGATACTTACATAAAAAAATTTAAGTGCAGTAAACTTTAGAGTCACAAGTTGCCACATGTATCTCATTAAATGCTTCCTGGGCATCCACTAAGTGCAAGGCACCCAAAAGAATCCAGTGGGAGAGAGAGAGACACACAAAAATACGTGCACAGTTCAAGTAAAGGCACGTGTTTTGAGTGCACACAGGAAACGCACGTGCATTCTGATTGATGGGAGGGAAAAGCCTTTAGGAAGCGGGTGGCGTTTGGTCTGGGCTTGGAGAAGTGAGTAGGAAATTGCTAGGGAAACAGAAGCGGTTTCTGGCTGTCAAAGAAGTTGGCCAGGCTTAGAACACAAGGCTGGAGGGAAGAGTCCACAGGGGACTAAAGCGTCCCTGATCCCAGTCTCACTCTTTATGCAATGGCACCTCCATTCTCCAGACCTTGTTTTGCCCCTGTCCTCTCACAGTCAAGCACTTTTCAATTCTTACATTTTTGGATTTAAGTTTACTATAACTATGACAGTAGCAATAAAACATCATAAACAATTTAATCATCATAATAATAGCAATTACCATTTAGGGAGCTGGTATTAAGTTTTTTCCTAAATTGTCTTCCCTATCCTTATAGTAATCCTAAATATAAGAATTTCATCCCATATGGGAGTATCATTATTCCATTTTTCAACCTCCGCCCTAATCCTAACAGTGTATCCAGGATATTCTATATCATCCAAAGTGCTTTTATTTTTGCTGTTTTCTTAACAAAAATCATTTTACACTAAAACTCCAAAGTGATCTTGTCTTCCTGTTTTTTTCCCCTGTGTTCCATGCAGCTATTATAATTTCATATTTCTCTTCCTCGATATGGTTTTGAAGCTAAAATTTAATTGTTTGAGAGCCTACTTGCTGATTCCTACCTGTCTCTCACCATCTGCTGCCTCCTTTAGGATTTTATTCAAGCTGTTTTCTCTTCCCTTTCCTGGGAATATCCTATTTGACCTCTGCCCCAAGCCCCTGCATAATCTGTTGGTTAAATCATGCCCATTCTTCAAGACTGGGCTAACATGCCGCCTCCTACATGAATCCTTCTAAGAGTCTTCCCATCGTAATAACTCATTTCCTCTTCTCCACTCCCACAGAGCACTGTTTCTATGTCTTTTATATGGTTGCATTTAAGTTCTATCTGTATTTTTCTTCCTCTCCAACTAGATTGTGGATATCTGCATCTCATACCTTTCGTGTGTGTTACGCATCTCCATTGCTCACATGACAGAATTTTACTCATACAAACATTTGTCGAATTGAATCTGATGGAAAGAAATCCAAATTTCTCAATCAGGGGCTCGGGGTCATCCTTTCCCACACTCTGCTACTCAGGCATATATGCTAGATTTTTGTGGGGCCATAATCATTAACACAATCATTTCCTCTTCTTCCCCCGGTTATTTTCTCCTAAAATGGAGGCGGAAGGAACTAGATGAGCATCTGGCAGCCAGAACTGCCCTCATGCCTGCGCGAGTCCTCACTAGGCAAATGCCACACAGTGGCCGGGTGTGGGCAGGGAGGAGGCCCCGGACTCCCAGCCATCAGAGCAGCCTCCTGTGGGAGCCCTGAAGTGGTGGGCAACAGTGGTTTCAGGGAGCTGATATCACTGTGTCTGGAAGCCGGGAAGATATTCCAAAGTCAGATTCCAGCGCAGTTCCCAAAGAGAGGAAGAGAGGAGATACAGATGTAAAAAGGATTCATGGTGAAGTATTGCTGATTTCCTTTTTTCAAACTGATGGGGAAAGGTTAATGAGGAGGAAATGTCCCTGAGTCAGTTAAGAGATATGTGAGCAAATCACTAAATTGTTTAAAAGATGTCAGTCCAAATGTGCTTTAAATGTTCAGAAGGGGGAAAGACTAAGTCTTTTTAATAAAAAAAAAAAAAATCATTGTCCAAAGTACTGTTGTAAAGTGGTGAAGCTTACATAAGTAATATACAAGTCACATGGCAGAGAAACCAAATACAGCCATATGCTGAGCATGTCCCATGTGCACGTGCTTAGAAGTATTAACTGTAATAAATTTCATAAGTAGTTTGGGGCTCAAAGCAAAGGGTTAGTATTTTGGGTAGTGCCTCAAATGTCTTATTTCACCTTCTACAATGCCAGTAACTACATACAGAGAATAGTTTGCAAGAACAAGAATAATCTAGCATCTTCATTTTCATTCCTAGAGATAGATATTTAATTTTTACTAATCAAGAACAAAGAAATAATAGACATTTAGCTATCCAAACTAACAAGAAGCAAAAATCTATAATACAGCATGATTTTCTCATTTTGATGATGAGAAAAAAATCAGTTCCAGAAAGTTTGAATGACTTGCTCAAGGTCATCAAAGACACTGATTCAAACATTCATAAACACGGAGAAGCCAAAGGGAAATCACGTTAACAACTGAAGGCAAAACCAGGCATGGATGGTGCACATCTGTAATCCCAGCTACTCAGGAGGCCGAGGTGGGAGGATCGCTTGAGCCCAGGAGTCAGAGGCTGTAGTGCACTACGGTCAGGTCACTGCACTCCAGCTGGGGCAACATAGTGAGATCTTGTCCCTAAAAAAACAAAACACACACACAAAAAAACACAAAAAAATGAAGGCCATGTCTTCATTGAACAATTCTTACAGATTGCAAGAGGGATAAGAAGATTCCCCAGCTCCAGTCTTACTGGCTCCTGCCGCCCTGCTAAGTGGAAATGGGTTTAAACCACAGCATCTGGTTGTCCATGTGCCCTGAGACTGGAGAGGTCAGCCCATGAGTCAGTTTTCAAATCATGATGGCTTTTAGAAAACAGCCAGGCAGGGTGGAACCAGAAAGAAGAGAGGGAGGGACGGAAGGTCGAAGCCCTTTTAAAGCTCTCCACAAAAGGCAAAGAGTTCTCCTCCACCAATCCTGACCTCATGACCTTGTTACCTAAGGTCAACCTAACACTTTAGAAATGGTCCTGGCTGGCTCTGTAACCTCTGTCACTCACAACTAACAAATATGTCTTTTAAAGGGTCACCTTTTGGCCAGAAATTGGCAGATTCTTTCCTTTCAATTCACATATCACCCCAAAGTCTCTTTGCTTTCCATTAAGACATTTGAGCTAATTTGAAACCATTTTCACTAACACAAGATGCTACAATAATTTTCACGTACACAAACTTCTCTAGAGAGTGTAAGTTAATGCTCAGTTTGGGAAACTGAGTACATCTCATTTGGTCACTCACAGAGCATACCTATTGAATGACCCTGGAATCTTTCATGCTGCTATCCAAGAAGGAGAGACCACAGGATAGATAGCTGGAGACTTAGATTTTAGGGGTCCATGTAAATTCTGTCTCTGGAGGAATTGTCAACAGTCTCTCTAGTGTATGGAAAGGTACTTAGACAGAAAGAGTAGAGGGCCTAAATAAGGCCAACAGTCATCCTCACTTATTAGTGGTCATCACATGGTCAAATGGTGAAAGATCAAGAGCGATTTCTTTAGAGTAAGGAGTCTCTACATGAAAACACACAATTGAAAAGAGTACAGGCTCTCAGCAGGGTTATCAAGTTTCAATTCTATTCAAAGCAGGAATGTAATCAAAAGAAGTATCATACGGGCTGGGGGCGGTGGCTCACCCCTGTAATCCTAGCACTCTGGGAGGCCGAGACAGGCGGATTGCTCGAGGTCAGGAGTTCGAAACCAGCCTGAGCAAGAGCAAGACCCCGTCTCTACTATAAATAGAAAGAAATTAATTGGCCAACTAAGATATATATATATATATATATATAAAATAGCTGGGCATGGTGGCGCATGCCTATAGTCCCAGCTACTTGGGAGGCTGAGGCAGTAGGATCACTTGAGCCCAGGAGTTTGAGGTTGCTGTGAGCTAGGCTGATGCCACGGCACTCACTCTAGCCTGGGCAAAAAAGTGAGACTCTGTCTCAAAAAAAAAAAAAAAAAAAGAAGAAGTATCATACGTAGTCCTTAGCCCTCAAGTTCCTTACATTTACTGTGAAGATATTTTATTTCTCAAGGGATTTACCAGATCAAGACTCTCTCTGGCTAGTCTTCAAATAAAGTCCCATCCACATTCAGCAAGGCATAAGAGTGGGGTTTGCTTCCAAGTTCTGGTTGTCAGAACTTAATTCAATTCAATTCAGCCACACTGTGCTGGACGTTAGGAATTCAGAACTAAATAAAGCATAACCCCTAACCCCAATGAGCTCAGAAGGGGGGAAAGGGAAACTGACTTGTAAACAAATAAGTGAAATGAAGGGTAGTGTGAGTTCGTAGAGGGCAGAGAGGAAGCACCCAGGAGTGGTGGGGGCAGGGAAGTGGCTGGAAAAGATCTCATATGAAGAGTGTGGCAGTGTGGTGGCCTGCTTCCAACATGGCCCCAATTAGCCTCATCTCCTGGCGTTCACACCCTGTACAGACCCCTCCTGCATTGTATCTGAGTTCGCCTTTGTGACCTATAGACTACACCAGAAATGTTGGTATGTGATTTCGGAGGTTAGATTAGAAAAGCTATTGCTGCTTCTGCTTTACTCTCTTGGATCACTTGTGCTAGGGGAAGCCAATAGCCATGTCTTGCAGGCAGCAAAAGAGAGAGCCCCAAATGGGGAGGAACTGATACCTGCCACCAACAACCAGCATCGGCTTGATGAGTCACCTGGGAAGTGCATCCTCCAGGCCCAGACAGGCCTTCAAGATGACTGCAGGCCCAGCTGACAGCTAGACTGCAGCCTCATGAGAAACCCTGAGTCAATGGTGCTCTTGAATTTCTAACCTGCTGTGACAGGTAGAATGGCACCCCCTCCCCCGAGATGTTCATGTGTAATCCACAGGACCTGTGAACACGTCACGCTACATGGCAAGGGGGAATCAAGGTAATAGATGAAATTAAAGTTGCTAATCAACTGACCTTCAAATAGGGAGAGTAGCCAGGTGGGCCCAATTTAATCACAGGCATCCCGAAATGTGGGAAAGGGAAGCAGAAGAGGAAGTCAGAGGAAAGTGATACGGGAATTGGCTATTGCTGGCTTTGAAGATAGAGAAGGGGCACATGACACAAGGTATGTGGGTGGCCTCTCAAAGCTGGAACATGCAGAAAAATAGATTCTCCCCAGGGCCTCCAGAAAGGAATACAGCCCTGCTGACACCTTCATTCGAGCCTGCTGAGACCCGTGTCTGTCTTCTGAACTTCTGAGCTGTAAGATGATAAATCTGTGTTGTTTAAGCCACTATATTTATGTAAATTTGTTACAGCAGCAGTAGAAAACTAATACCCCCACAGAAACTGTAAGGATAAAAAACGTTTATTGTTATTTGAAGACATGAATGAGGGGGCAATTTGTCCTGCATCAGTGGGTAACCGATACAGATTGCCATGCCTGGAAGCGGGCTGCCGCCAAAATAAAAACTTAAAATTTAAGAGAAATTTGGAACCAGATGGGGAGAAGAAACCAGAAGGACTTTAAGGAGAGTATTAGTAAAAGCCTGAAGGAATCTGAAGAGACTGGCAGTTGAAGCCTGGTGGATTTTGAGGAAGCTGCCAGTGGGATCTTAAAGGAAAATTAGGCACATTTTATTGGAAATTGGAGGAAAAGTGATCCTTGTTATGTAGTGGCTAAAATTTAAAGCAACACTGTTGCCTGTGGTAACAGGAAAGTAATAAATATATCGAATGTAGAATGAACAATATTTGATAGTGCAGCAAAGTGACTATAGTCAACAATAAGTTATGGTATACTTTAAAATAAAGAGTGGAATTGGAATGTTCCTAACACAAAGAAATGGAAAATATTTGAGGTGATGGATTTTCCAATTACCCTGATTTGATTAATACACATTGTATGCCTGTATCAAAACATCACATGTACCCGATAAAGATATACAACTATTATGTACCCATAATAGTTAAAAATTTAAAAATAAATGAATGTATCTAATGAACTAAACTAAATGATGAACTGGCTAAGGAGATTTCCAGGCGTAGTGGTAAAGGTGTCACATAGTTTCTCCTTGCTACTTATAGGAGAAGGACAGAGATAAGCAAAAGAAAGGACTGTCAAACAAAAGAATTATTGGGTTTGAAAATTCCCAGCCTCTCCAGATGAGAGACAAGCTAAAATTAAGAAATAGCTTCTGGGAAAAGATAAAGTCCAAGACATTCACAGGAGAACATGCTGTACACAAAGATGAAGCTCACTGGAGAATCTTTAAGATCTCATAAAGATTCAAGGTAGTGCATCAGAGAACCTTTCAGCTAAAAAAGAAGTCTTCTTTGGAAGCCTTGGGATGGGGTAAATATATTTTGCTTGTGGACAGACATGAAACATTGGGGACCAGGAGGCAGACTATGGATAGCCAGCTTCCGAGATGATCTCCCAATGATTCCTTCTTCCTTGTGTTCACATCTTTGTGTAGTACCCACTAAGCATATCAGGGTTGATCTATATGACAAATAGAAGATGGCAGTAGTAATGGTGCATGACTTCTTTAGCTAGGTCATTAAAGACATTGCCACTTTTGCCTTGTTCTCTTGGATCATCCTGTTGTTAAATCAAAAAGTAAATAAAACCCATTAGCATGAAGCAATTGTTATTCAGCTAAGCAGAAGGGAAAGAGCATGGATGGGCACTAGGAAAGTGGTTACAAATGGAACAAATGCTGTAAAAGAAAAGTGTGTTTTAGCAATTTTTTCCTAGGACTTAAAAATATCTTAATACAGTAGCTCTCCCTTATCTATGGTTTCACTCTACACAGTTTCAGTAACCCAGGGTAAACCTTAGTCTGAAAATATCATATGGAAAATTCCAGAAATGATTTATAAGTTTTAAATCATGCACTGGACTGAATATTGTAATGAAATCTTGGGCCACTCTACTCCAACCACCCTCCCCCCTACCCACCAAGTGAATCATCCCTTTGTCCAGCTTATCCACTGCTATAAATGTTACCTGCCTGTTGTTAGTCACTTAGTTGCCAACTCAGTTATCAGATTAATTGTGCTTGTGTTCAAGTAACCCTTATTTTACTTAATAATGGACGTAAAGTGCCAGATGGCAGGCAATTTGGATATGCCAAAGAGAAGCAGTCAAGTGCTTCCTTTACAATTGAAAAGGTGAAAGTTCTTGACTTAGTAAAGAAAAAAAAATTGTATGCTGAGGTTGCTAAGATCTATGGTAAGAACACATCTTCTGTGAAATCGTGAAGAAGGAAAAAGAAATTCATGCTCGTTTTGCTGTCACACCTCAAACTGCAAGAGTTACAGCCACAGTGAGTACTTAGTAAAGATGGAAAAGGCTTTACATTAGTGGATGGCAAACACGAACTGAAAATGTGTTCTGATTGATGGCAATGTGTTGCTCCAGAAAGCAGTGAGCCTACATAAAGACTTCGGCAAGGGATCTCCTGAAACGAGGGACACCAAGCCACTTACTGCAAGTAAGGGATAATTACACCAATTCAGGAATAGGTTTGAACTGAAAAAAAAGAAAATTTTTTTTTTTTGATACAAAGTCTCACTGTGTTGGCCAGGCTGGAGTGCCATGGCATCAGCCTAGCTCACAGCAACCTCAAACTCCTGGGTTCAAGCAATCCTCCTGCCTCAGCCCCTTGAGAAACTGGGACAACAGGCATGCGCCACCATGCCCGGCTCATTTTTTCTATATATTTTTAGTTGGCTGATTAATTTCTTTCTATTTTTAGTACAGACGGAGTCTCGCTCTTGCTCAGGCTGGTTTCGAACTCCTGACCTTGAGCAATCCTCCCGCCTCGGCCTCCCAGAGTGCTAGGATTACAGGCATGAGCCACCATGCCTGGCCTGAAAAATATTTTAAAACATAGTATATATGGGGTTCAGTGCTATCTATTATTCCAAGCATCCACTAGGGGCCTTGGACCTATTCTTCTCAGATAATGGAGGACTACTGTAATGAAAATAATCATGATGGCTAACATCTAAGTGTTTATTTTGTTCCACAGACTTTACATACATGTTAATCCTTATACCCCTAAGAGATAGATACTATCACTGTCCCTATTTCACTGAGCAGGACAGCTCAGGTTCAGAAAGGGTAAGGAACTTAGCTATGTCACTCAGCTGGTGCATACCACTCCTGAAAACCATTCTTTCTGTGTCACTTTGCCATTGATACCAAAACTTTTTCTCTGACCAGATCATGAAGGCTTGTTGACTTCACACTCTCTGACAGCTTCCAAATGTTTGTTGGCTTTCTTTCTGAGCTGGGTATGGCAGAGACTATATGTTCACTAACACCATTTCTTTTACTCCTGGAACCCATTTAGAGTACACTTCCCAGCTCCTAGGCAGAAAGATTTGGTCATATGATTGTGTTCTGGTCCATAGAAGGTAGGCTGAAATGAAGTACAGTACTTCCAGAACTGGCCCATGAAAACCTCCTGTACGGTCCTCTACTCTCTGGGTCCCTGAATGACCACATGGATCTTCATTCACTGATCACAAATATTTACACTGGACACAGCGCAAGCATGAAATAAATTTCTATTGCATGAATCCATGGAATTTTACAAAAATTATCATTATTTATCATAAGTAATACATATGCCTAACCAAACAGCATGCAGAAACAAGACTTCATAAATTCATTTCATAAATTGCTTAGCACCTTATATCAAACACAGTGACTTCAAATATCTAAAGAATTATTTTAGGCCGGGCGCGGTGGCTCAAGCCTGTAATCCTAGCTCTTTGGGAGGCCGAGGTGGGCGGATCCTTTGAGCTCAGGAGTTCAAGACCAGCCTGAGCAAGAGCGAGACCCCATCTCTACTATAAACAGAAAGAAATTAATTGGCCAACTAAAATATATATAGAAAAACAAATTAGCCGGGCATGGTGGCACATGCCTGTAGTCCTAGCTACTTGGGAGGCTGAGGCAGCAGGATTGCTTGAGCCCGGGAGTTTGAGGTTGCTGTGAGCTAGGCTGACGCCACGGCACTCACTCTAGCCTGGGCAACAGAGTGAGACTCTGTCTCAAAAAAAAAATAAAATAAAATAAAAAAAAGAATTATTTTAGAGTCAAATTAGTAAATTATTATAATCTAAGGTGACCATTATATGCAGCATAGTATCTGGAAAAGGTATATATGAGTATACTCTATGAGTAGGTTTATAATCCTATTTGGTAGTGCAGGCTGATTTAAAGTTGCTCGGTATAATAACCAATTCCATGTCTATAATAAGACATGGAATTGGATACTTGTGCATTGATTCTGATAGTTCATACAAGAGAAAGGATGCATTAGATATTTTTCTGACCTTTTTAAAGCCAAGAATCCCCATTATATTCACTGAAAACCAAATCTGAGCTTTTACAGAGTATTAAATGCTTACTTGAACATGGAACTCAACTGCACATTATGTAGGCAGATGTAATGTGCTTCACATTTGTTGAGTATTCACTATGTGCCAGATACCCTGCCAAGCTGTTTATACCTGTTATTTAATTTTTTATAACAACTCTATGATATAGGTACTCTTATTGTCCACATATCATAAGTGGGAAAAAGAAATTCAGGTGATTAAGTGACTTGCTCAAGATTATAAAACTAAGTATATGATGGATATAAGGTTTGAACCCAAGTGGTCAGACTTGTGATTAGCTCATAATAGCTGCAGTGACTATAAAAATGGAAATTTGGAAAGAGGCCTTATATGTACTATATACACCTAGTTGCAAATCAAATGTAGTACTTAAAATGAGCACTATTCTTTCACATTTTTTTGCCAGTGTAGTTTAAGACTTGAACTTTTGTTGGACTGAAAAAAAAATGAAGCAAAAACAGCAGTGAATGAGACATGGATTTAATACAAATTTGAATTTTTGTTTTACTCTTGGGAGCATTTACATAACTTAGAAACGGTGGAAGCTAATCTTAAACCTAAGACCAAGGCAAGAGATATATTCCTATTCTCAGACTGAATGGGAACCCAAAAGATTTATTTGTTGGTGAAACCAAAAACTGAAGAAAAAAATTATCACAGAACCCCTCCCCATGTTCAGGCAGCAAAAGCAGAGCATTCGGCTGGGCGCCGTGGCTCATGCCTGTAATCCTAGTTCTCTGGGAGGCTGAGGCGGGCGGATTGCTCAAGGTCAGGAGTTCAAAACCAGCCCGAGCAAGAGGGAGACCCCGTCTCTACTAAAAATAGAAAGAAATTAATTGGCCAACTACAAATATATAGAAAAATTAGCCGGGCATGGTGGCGCATGCCTGTAGTCCCAGCTACTTGGGAGGCTGAGGCAGCAGGATCGCTTGAGCCCAGGAGTTTGAGGTTGCTGTGAGCTAGGCTGACGCCACGGCACTCACTCTAGCCTGGGCAACAAAGCGAGACTCTGTCTCAAAAAAAAAAAAAGCAGAGCATTCATTGCTGACTCCTCTCAGACAAGTTGGACCCTTGCATGGATCCATGAAGTTAGACTTCATTTTTGCTTCAATGCATAAAGCACAACATTTTGTTTTAATTTCTGTGTCTTCTAAGACCGTGGCCTGCTTCCTCTCAGAAATTACTAGTTATTTGTGTTTTGGTTTTTTTTTTCTTTCTCTCTTTAGATTTTCCATTTTCACCTCCAAATTACCCATTTCACTTTTTACATTCTTCTCTAGACATCCCTTTTTTGTTCCCTTGTTCTTTTCATTTATCTAGAGCAGGCGTCCTCAAACTACGGCCCACGGGCCACATGTGAGTGTTTTTGCCCGTTTGTTTTTTTACTTCAAAATAAGATATGTGCAGTGTGCATAGGAATTTGTTCATAGTTTTTTATAAACTATAGTCCGGCCCTCCAACCGTCTGAGGGACAGTGAACTGGCCCCCTGTTTAAAAAGTTTGAGAACCCATGATCTAGAGCAAAGAAAATGCTAAACTAATCCCTGATATAACAAAATCACATATACAGGCCGGGTGCGGTGGCTCACGCCTGGAATCCTAGCACTCTGGGAGGCCGAGGCGGGTGGATTGCTTGAGGTCAGGAGTTCAAAACCAGCCTGAGCAAGAGTGAGACCCTGTCTCTACTATAAATAGAAAGAAATTAATTGGCCAACTAATATATATAGAAAAAAATTAGCTGGGCATGGTGGCGCGTGCCTGTAGTCCCAGCTACTCGGGAGGCTGAGGCAGAAGGATTGCTTGAGCCCAGGAGTTTGACGTTGCTGTGAGCTAGGCTGACGCCATGGCACTCGCTTTGGGCAACAAAGCGAGACTCTGTCTCAAAAAAAAAAAAAAAAAAAAAACCAAAATCACATATACAACCTACCATTTTTTTCAGAAATAGAAAAAAAAGTCAAGTGAATTTTTTATTGGCTTATGAGTTTTTATGATTTATATTTTAAAAAATATTATGAGATTGCTGGGCACAGTGACTCATTCCTGTTATCCTAGCACTTTGGCAGGCCCAGATGGGATGATTGCTTGAGGCGAGGAGATCCAGACCAGCCTGGGCAACATAGCAAAACCTTGTCCCCACAAAAAATTTAAAATTTAGCTGGGCATGGAGGTGTCTACATGTAGTCCCAGCAGGAGGCAGGAGGATCGCTTGAGTCCAGAATTTTGAAGCTGTAATGAGCTGCGATCATACCACTTCATTCCAGCCCAGACAACAGAGTGAGACCCTATCCCTGGAAAAAAAAAATGACAAAATGGCTGATAAGATATTATGTAAGATCAAGTTTGTGGAAAAACTTAACAAACTATAAATATTATGTAAGTGGAAGGTATTAATATATGGTATTTGATTTATTTTATAGAAAAGAACATTGTTTTTGACATTTCTTTCATATTATAAAGATTTAAAGTTGGAATAAGTTAGGCAAACAACTGAAACTAACTATTCAAAATACTAAAAATTTTCTCTCCAGTTTTTCTAAGGTAACGAGCACACAATCTTATAAGGAATTATGGGAGGTGCTGATAAGTCAATAAAACTGTTACTCTAAAAAAATTTATAACTCGGAAAGGGCCTACTGCTTTTTAGAAAAATGAATGAAAAATAACTCATGCCAAGGCACATGATGGTGAAATTCTAGAACACTGATAATCCTAAAAACATCCAGAGAGAAAAAATAAGCCACACATGCCTAAAGAATTAGCAGTCAGAATGGTATTATTTGACTCCTTAATGCAAATTGATGCCAGAAGCCAGTGGATGCCTTTAAAATTTTGAAGGGTGATGATTTTCAATTGAGTATTCTATTTCTTGCTATATTATCCATCAAGCATGAGAGTGGAACAAAATCATTTTCAGATATTCAAGGACTCAAATAATACATCTCAGGCACCTTTTCTTAGAAATCTAATCCAGGATATACTTTAGTGAAATAAAGAAATCAGAAAGCAAGAAGAAGACGTGGGATCCAGGAAACACGGCTCCAACCCCAGAGACCTGGAAAGGAAAGTCCCAAGACACCAGGCATAGGTCAATAGAATAACCAGCCCAGACTAGAGTAGGGAGACGGAGGCCTCTGGCCAAGGAGGGGAGGGGCGTGCAGAACTTCTTGTTTGCAACATAACTTTTTACTCTATATACATGTGTTACCTCAATAACATTTACATTGATATTTAAAATTCTATCCTATGTTAACTTATCTTCTCCTCCACCTAAACACATTCCTACCCAACCAAGTCCCCTTGGCATTGTGCACACCACGGTTACAGCACATATCACAGAGCCTTATCAGCATGTGTCTGTCTCCACAGTTATGATGTGAGCTTTAGGAGGGTCAGGGCCATGTCATTTCATCTAGATTTTCTCAGCAGCCAGCAGAGTGCTTTCATGGACAGTGTGTGTTTGCCAAATTAAACCAAATACTGATTAAGACAGCCACCTGAAAGAAATCCCTCAAAAAGAGTGCTTTATATTTACATAATAGAATTTTAAATCAGAAAAAAGAAATCCTATTTCAAACAACTAACATTTCAGGAATATTCTTTCGACATTAATATTAAGCTAGCAACAAATGAAATGATTATTTCTACAAAATGCATTCGTTCATTCATTTAACAGATAATTGAACTTCTACTCTGGGCCAGAAACTCTTATGCTTGCTGCAAACCAGATAAATCCTCTAGTGGGAGAGATAGGAAATAAGTAGATCACAAACAAATTCATGCACTAATTAATGCTGTGCTGGGGAAGGAAGATGGAACATCAGTCATGGACGTGAAGGGGAATGGAGTGCTATCTAGGAGTGGCCAGGGAAGGTCTCACTCATCTTTCCTCATCCCTGTTCTTCCTCTACTCCCCTCCACCCTATTAGAAAACAGGGCATTCCAGGCAGCATGGTGGCTCACGCCTATAATCCTAGCACTCTGGGAGTCCAAGATGGTAGATTGAGCTCAGGAGTTCAAGACCAGCCTGAGCAAGAGCGAGACCCTGACTCTACTAAAAATAGAAAGAAATTAGCTAGATAGCTAAAAATATATAGAAAAAAATTAGCCGGGCATGGTGGAGCGTGCCTGTAAGTCCCAGCTACTTGGGAGGGTGAGGCAGCAGGATCACTTGAGCCCAGGAGTTGGAGGTTGCTGTGAGCTAGGTTAACACCATGGCACTCTAGCCCCTGGGCAACAGAGGGAGACTCTGTCTCAGAAAAGAAAGAAAGAAGGAAGGAAGGAAGGAAGGAAGGAAGGAAGGAAGGAAGGAAGGAAGGAAGGAAGGAAGGAAGGAAGGAAGGAAGGAAGGAAGGAAGGAAAGAAAAGAGAGAGAGAGAGAAAGAAAGAAAGAGAAAGAAAGAAAGAAAGAAAGAAAGAAAGAAAGAAAGAAAGAAAGAAAGAAAGAAAGAAAGAAAGAAAGAGAAAGAAAGAAAGAAAGAGAGAGAAAACAGGGCATCCTTAGAAAACTCACAGTGAGATTTTAGTCAGGACACTCCTGAGCTAAGTAAGATTCGTCAAGTAGAGGTGGAAGAAGAGAAAGAATAGAGGGCAGCTCCTCCCTCCTTTCCTACATTTAAGGTGATAAAACAGAACTTCTATGAGACTCAGATTTCCTCTACTCTCAAAGGCTGAGAAGGGGCTGCTGTGAAGACTTTGAAGAAATTAACACTTTTTCACCGGTACAAGAGCCCTGAACTGAAAGCAAGGACCCAGAGTACCATTTTGTGTTAGTGGCCATTTGGTGATAACTGGGATTTTATTGGTATAAGTGGGAAGATGATTACTTAGTTGACATCAAACTCAAAGGAAAACTTTAAGAACTGAGCTTTTAAATTAAAATCTCCTCTAATTCTTAAAACATACATAATTAAGGAGGTCTAATTTTTGTCAGCACCTGTGATAAATAAGTCATACCTACCACCCCCAAAATATATAGTCATATGTTTTCACCTTGGAGAATGAAAACACGTCAAACTACTCAGTCTTTGCTTACAGTCCTTCTGTTATCACCTAAAATGCTACATAAGAAAGTTGTTTAGTGTTATAAAATCAATATTTTAAAAAATGAGTACCTATTGGTAGACAGTATGTTTAATAAATACAGGGCAATTGTTAACCATTTAAATCATCAGTCTTTATTTTAATGAAAAATGTAAATTTAGGATCAGTTTTCTGAAAAATGCTAGCCAGAGCCATGGGATTATCATCTATTTGCACATTTATATATGTCGCTACATATATACATCTCTAACTCGTATAGCCAAGAGATCTAGAAAACATTTTACAGTGATATAAAAATTTTTGGAAATCTTATACAAGCTTTAAAAAATTATGTCTCTAATTTAATGATTAAAACTATTCTCCCCAGATCTGCTTCACATGAAAGCCAATGAAAGCCATCTATTTACAAACTAGAGAAATGTATGTACATGTTTGTTAGATGGAAGCATATGTATTTAGTGTCAGGAATCTACAGGTTTACGAGCTCCTAAACGGAGAAAAGTGTGGATATAGCCACCCAGCAGGCAGTAAACAACAAGTACAAAATACCACTAGTGCTATCTTCATGGTAGATAGGAGCAGGAGTAATAACAAACCAATATACAGTGACAAGATTGAAATTTCCCATTGATGTAAGATGCATTTTCAATGAGACATTAAATGCTTAATAATTTGTAGAACTCTTCGAGGACTTGATCAGGAAAATAATTGGTTCACGAAACCTCAGTAAGTTATGAGCTGAAAGTTGCCAAGATATCTCTCTCCCTGTGTGTCATCAACATTTCCTACGGCAGGGAGTGGAGACACAGCGTGGTATTCCTTGAAGCTCGGCGCTTGAAATGCTGGCCAGGTGAGTTGGGTTCAGGGAGGACACAGTCCAGAGGCTTCTGTTGGGAGCTATCTGTCATATCACCCCTACCCCCCCACACACCCCTAACCAAACACTGTCAGCACCACTCCACTCATCAGAAGACAAAATGACAAGCATTTATTCCTTCCCTCAAAATTCTGGGGACCCCCCCTGCCCCCGTGTGCAAAGCACTTTGCTAGGTGCTAAGTAAAGGTGTTGAGGCATGGCGTACAATTTGAGGACAGTCATAAAAGATTTATGAAAGTACTAAATAAAAGCTTAGCATGGGTGTGTCTAGAAATGGAGTGCTGGAGTCCCTTTAGACCCCCGGAGTGCCTCTAATGAAGCATGAAGGTGTTGGGGCCAATACCTTAGCACACTGGCATTCCCTCCTTGCTCCACCATTCCTTTCTTTCCCCATCCCCCAAACAGAGCACAAGTAGGAACGCGCACCTCTTCCATAGTCAGGAGCTCCGTAGCAGGATGGGTGGGCAGAAGGAGACTTTCTAAGCCCCACAGTTACCTTGCTGAGATAATTACACTTCTCTTTGGCCTCCTCAGATTTTCCATTTCCTCATTTTTTTCTTTCTTCCACTTAAGTTATATCAAACAGAGCTGGCAATAGGGCTCTTCCAGGAAGCGAAGACCACTGCTGAAGAGGAAAGAATGATTAACTTTCAGACCGAGAAGTTGTACTTAGGCATGCCATTGCCGTAGTTTCATGCATGTGTGTATTTTGCTTGCAACTTCTTAAATGCATCACAGTTGAACCCCTGCAAGAAAAGTTCAAGTTGATATTAAATCTTGTCTGCTATAGACCTATGAGCACTATGAAAGAAAAATAGGGGGCTGGATGCAGTGGCTCACACCTGTAATCCCAGCACTTTAGGAGGCTGAGGCAGGAGGATCACCTGAGGCCAGGAGTTGAGACCAGCCTGGGCAGCATAGTGAGAACCTATCTCTACAAGAAATTTTTAAAAAATTAGCTGGGTGTGGCGGCGCATGCCTATAGTCCCAGCTACTTAGGAGGCTGAGGCAGAGGATCACTTGAGCCCAGTAGTTGGAAGCTGTGATCATGTCACTGCACTCCAGCCTGGATAGACACAGCAAGACCCTGTCTCCCTTTCTCCCTGTTGCTCTCCATCTATTTAACCAGCATTTTGGTATAGTAATTCATTATTCCTTCAGTCAACAAATATCTACTTGGTTCCTCTTAATTGTAAGGCAGTGTTTTACACTGTGAGGAACACAAAGGTGAACCAGATATGATTTGTACTCACAAGATGCTTACTGGCTAATGAAAAAATATGTACAAGTTACGTGCCACAAAAGCACTGTAGGATTTCAGACAAAAATCACACCTCACTGTCCTTGATTATATAGTTAAGATTCGGAAAGGTCTCAGTTACAGCGTGGTTGTGAAGGATAAGGAGAATATTTAAGCTTAGGGAAAAACCTCTGCAAAGGCTCAGAGTCAGGGCAATTCAAGTGCTGTTGGGCAAACATCAGACCGTTCACTCTGGCCTGAGAGTTGAATACATACAGGGAAACACTGTAAATTTATAATGGTAGGTTGGGCCAGATCAGAGGGCCATTAGAATTAAGGAGTTTGTAATGAACACTTTGGCATTTTCTAGGCACTGAGTACATTCTATAAGCATCGAGAAGGCAGTGAAAGTTTTACGATCAGAAAAAAAAACCTGATCACAGGAAAATTCACCTGGTAGTATAAAAATGGGTGGGAATATGAAAAAATGGAAGGATTTTTGGAAGTCTGTTGCGAGTCCATTTTAATGCAATGGCTCAGGTGAGAGGCATTGAACGTGAGCAGTGGCAGGAGAAACTGAGTGGAGAATAGACTTTAAAAAGGTTTCAGAGAGAAACAGGAAGCTCTTGAGTGGGAGTGAATGGAAGCTTCTTCAGTCAAAGGTTATCTTGTATAATTCCTTTAACATCCAATCAACATTTCTTCATCTAGTCCTTAAGAATATCATGAGATCTGGGTGGTCAAAAGTCTTGTTGAAATCAAGATGTGTTTTGCTTTTCCATCTTTCTTGACCTATGCTGATCCACATGCTAGCAAACATGGGCTTCTGCCTCATCATCACCACTGCCTTTCCTATGCATTTACATGTAATTTTTTTTTTTATTGTGGTTAAAAAAAACACATAACATAAATTTATCCTGAATAATATTTTATTTATTTATTTTTAGAGGCAAGGTCCTCATTATGTTGCTCAGGCTGGGCTTGACATGCAATTATTTTTTTATTGTGGTAAAAAACACATAAACTTACTCTCAATGTTATTTTATTTATTTATTCTTAGAGACGAGGTCTTGCTATGTTGCCTGCGCTGGCCTCCAAATCCTAAATTTAAGCAATCTTCCCACCTCAGCCTCCTGGATAGCTGTGACTACAGGTGTCTACCACTGTGCCTGGCCTCACTTAATAATTTTAAAGTGTACAATATTGTCAACCATATGCACACTGTTGTACTGATACGGAAAATGGTGGGCACCGGGAAGCAGCCGCTTGCCGCCTCCCTGTTGCTCTGCATCTCTGCGAGCCAGCACTGGGCATGGCCAGTTGGAGGGCACGCTGCTGGGGCCGGCTGGAGGCAGAGAGCCGCCTGGGGCCGGCATGCTGGAATGCCCCCAGGCCCTCCTACTGCTGCCTGTTTCTGGCCACGATGCTTGAGTGATCCTGATTGGGTAATTTTTGAATCCCACTGTTTTTGATTGGATGTTAAATGTTGTTGTTGATTGGACATTAAAGCTTGATGTTGATTGGATGTTAAAGCTTGTAGTTGATTGGATGCTTTCTGAGCCCTACCAAGGGAAAAGCAGGAGGAGAACAAGTAAGGGGGAGCAGAAGGAGCTGAAGGGTCAGAAGATGGGAAGAGAGCTGTAACACTAGGTGTGCTGAGCCTGCTGTAGAAGAATAAAGGCTGTTCTCCAAAGTGCCACTCGTTCTTTCCCTGGTCAAATGAATAAGAGCTGTACACACTGCCACAACACTTACAACAGATCTCTAGATCTTTTTTCATCTTGCATGATAAAACTCCATACCCATTGAATAACTTCCTGTTTCCCAATTCCCTAAGCCCTGGTAACCATCATTCTACTTTCTATCAGTTTGGTTACTTTAGATACTACATATAAGCAGAATCATGCAGTATTTATCTTTTGGTGATTGGCTTATTTCACTTAGCATAATGTCCTTCAGGTTTATCCATGTTGTAGCATATGGCAAGATTTCCTTCCTTGTAAAGACTGAATAGCATTCTATTATAAAATATTTTTATATTTTAATATTCCATATGATTCTTTAAGGCTAAATAATATTCCATAATTTCCAATGATCCCTTGATGGATTTAGGTTACCTTCACATCTTGACTATTATGAATAATGTTGTAATGAAAATGGGTATGCAAATATCTCTTTAAGATTGTGTTTTCAATTCTTTTGAGTATACAGTCATGCACTGCATAATGATATTTTGTTCAAGGACAGATATACTACATACACAATGGTGGTCCCATAAGATTATAATCATGTATTTTTATTGTACCTTTTCCATGTTTAGATATGTTTAGATACACAAAGACTTACCATTGTGTTACAATTGCCTACAGTATTCCATATAGTAACATGCTGTATAGGTTCATAGCTTAGGAACAATAGGCTACACCATATAGTCTAGCTGTGTAATAGGCTATACCCTCTAGGTTTGTGTAAGTGCACTCTATGATGTTTCCACAATGACAATGTTCAACACATGCAAATTAATCAATGTGATACATCATATCAGCAAAAAAATGGACAAAAGTCATATGATCATTTTGATTAATGCTGAAAAAAACATCCAATAAAACTTAACATCCCTTCATGATAAAAAAAAAACTCTCAAAAAACCAGGTATAGAAAGAACTTACTTCAACACTATAAAAGCCATATATGACAGACACACAGCAAGTAACATACTGAATGGGGAAAACTGAAAGCCTGGAACAAGACAAGGATGTCCACTTTCACCACTATTACTCAACATAGTATTGGAAGTTCAAGCTATAGCGATCAGATATGAGAAAGAAATAAAGGGTATCCAAACTGGAAAGGAAGAAGTCAAATTATCCAACTTTGCAGATCATATGATCTTATATCTATAGAAGCCTAAAGACTCCACAAAAAATGATTAGAACTGATAAACAAATTTAGTAAAGTTGCAGCATACAAAATCAATATACAAGAATCAGTAGCATTTCTATTTGCCAATAGTAAACAATCTGAAAAAGAAACCAAGAAAGTAATCCCATTCACAATAGCTACAAATAAAATAAAATACCTAGGAATAAAGTTAATTGAAGAAGTGAAAGATCTCTGTGATGAAAACTATAAGCAGTAATGAAAGAAATTGAAGAAGACACACAAAAAATGGCAAGATAGTCCACGCTCATGGATTGAAAGAATCAGTATTGTTAAAATGTCCATGCTACCCAAAGCAATCTATAGATTCAATGCAATCCTATCAAAATACCAATGACATTCTTCACAGAAATAGAAAAAATAACCCTAAAGTTTATATGGAACCAAAAAGATCCAGAATAGCCAAAGCCATTCTGAACAAAAAGAACAAAACTGGAGGAATCACATTACTTGACTTCAAATTATACTACAGAGCTATAGTAACCAAAACAGCAAGGTATTGTCACAAAAACAGGCACACAGACCAATAGAACACAATAAAAAACCCAGAAATAAATCCACATATCTACAATGAACGTATCTTTGACAAAGGTACCAAGAACATACATTGGGGAAAGGACAGTCTCTTCAATAAATGGTGCTGGGAAAACTGCATAGCCACATGCAGAAGAATGAAACTAGAACCTTATCTCTTACCATATACAAAATTAAAATCAAAATGGATTAAAGACTTAAAATCTAAGACCTGAAACCAAGAAACTACTAAAGAAAACATTGAGGAAATGCTTCGCAATGATTTCTCAAGTAATATCCCCAAAGCACAGTCAACCAAAGCAAAATTGGACAAATAGAATCACATAAAACTAAAAAGCTTCTGCATAGCAAAGGAAACAATAACAAAATGAAGAGACAACCCTTTCTATGGAAGAAAATATTTGCAAACTACCCATCTATCAAGAAATTAATAACAACTAGACTATATAAGGAGCTCCAACTACTCAATAGGAAAAAAATCAAATAATCCAATTAAAAATGGTCAAAGGATCTGAATAAACATTTCTCAAAAGAAGATATACAAATCTGTATCTTTTATACAGATATATATATATATAAAATGCTCAACATCATTAGTCATCCATCAAAGAAATGCAAATCAAAACTACAATGAGATATCATCTCACCCCAGATAAAATGGCTTTTATCAAACAGACAGGCAATAACGAATGCTGGTGAGGATGTGGAGAAAGGGGAACCCTTCTACACTGTTAGTGGGAATGTAAATTATTGCAACCACTATGGAGAACAGTATGGAGATTCCTCAAAAAACTAAAAAGAGAACTATCATATGACCCAGCAATCCCACTGCTGGATAGATACCCAAAGGAGGGAAAGTCAGTATATCAAAAAGATATCTGTACTCCCATGTTTATTGCAGCACTATTCACAAGAGCCAAGATTTGGAATCAATGGATGAATGGATAAAGAAATTATGGCACATATACATAATGGAATATTATATAGCCACAAAAAGAATGAAATCCTGCCGTGTGCAACAACATGGATAGAACTACAGAACAGTATGTTGAGTGAATAAGCAAGCACAGAAAGACAAATATTGCATGTTCTCATTTCTCTGTGGGAGCTAAATATTAAAAACAATTGACCTCATGGAGACAGTGAGTAGAATGATGGTTATGAGATGCTGGGAAAGGTAGCAGGGACGGTGGGATAAAGTGGGGGTGATTAATGGGTACAAAAACATAGTTACAGTGAACAATATTTGATAACACAACAAAGTGGCTATAACCAACAATAAGTTAGGGTATATTTTAAAATAACTAAAAGAACGAAATTAGAATGTTCCAAACATAAAGAAATGAGATGGATACCCCAATTACCTTGATTTGATTACTTTACATAGCGTGCCTATATTAAAACAGCACATGTAACCTACAAAGATACACAATAATCATGTACCCATAATTTAAAATATAAAAATATTTTATTATAAAAAGTAAAACAATCCATTTCAGAATGTTTCTGATGGCAAATATTAAACTCATCAGAAGTTATTACTGGCCGGGCGCGGTGGCTCAAGCCTGTAATCCTAGCTCTCCGGGAGGCCGAGGTGGGCGGATCGTTTGAGCTCAGGAGTTCGAGACCAGCCTGAGCAAGAGCGAGACCCCATCTCTACTATAAATAGAAAGAAATTAATTGGCCAACTAATATATATAGAAAAAATTAGCCAGGCATGGTGGCACATGCCTGTAGTCCCAGCTACTTGGGAGGCTGAGGCAGGAGGATTGCTTGAGCCCAGGAGTTTGAGGTTGCTGTGAGCTAGGCTGACGCCACGGCACTCACTCTAGCCTGGGCAATAAAGTGAGACTCTGTCTCAAAAAAAAAAAAAAAGTTATTACTGATCGGCCGGGTGTGGTGGCTCACACCTGTAATCCTAGCACTCTGTGAGGACGAGGCAAGTGGATCGTTTGAGCTCAGGAGTTTGAGCTCAGGATCGCTCAAGGTTAGGAGTTCAACACCGGCCTGAGCAAGAGTGAGACCCCATCTCTACTAAACATAGAAAGAAATTAATTGGCCAACTAAAAATATATAGAAAAAATTAGCTGGGCATGGTGGCACATGCCTATAGTCCCAGGTACTTGGGAGGTTGAACCAGAAGGATTGCTTGAGCCCAGGAGTTGGAGGTTGCTGTGAGCTAGGTTGATGCCACAGCAAATCTAGCCTGGGCAACAGAGTGAGACTCTGTCTCAAAAAAAAAAAAAAAAGATTACTGACATATGAAGATCATGGCATGTGATCCTCACCCAGGCCTGGTCTTCTAACCAATATAGTAGCAGCTCAGTAAATATTTGTTAAGTGAAAAACTGAACAATTCTCCAGACTTTCACTGCCTTTTGGCATTCTCTATGATTCATAACTTCTAAAATGTCCCTAAGATGCCACAGAACCAGGTAATGGTTTGAGGTCAGAGACCTTGAAGGTATTTGATCCAGCTCCTGAATTTGATGGGTAAAGTTTTGTGATTTTTCCCCCCAAAGTTGGGCCAAGAGATTAGAATTTATTAAAGAAACCTGATTCTGGTTTTTTTTTTAAAATCTATTTTCAGATTTCAGTTCTCTTTTAACTATATAGGTCCAACTCTTCTCAGTCTGAAAATAATTGTCCTTGTTTTAGAATATAAAAGCAAAATAGCGCTTGGGTAGTTGTTTCATCTCAATGAGATTTATCCTCCAAGGGGGTAGTTTTGGGAGGTGAGACACTCAGGACCCAGGTCCTTCTTATCTCTTTCAAGACCAGTTTGGGAACTATTGAAAGAAGTCATTAGAGTCACCATCAGAATAATCACCAAACAAATGAATCAGATTTGACTCTTAAAATCTTGAACTTTTCAAAGTCAAGCCCACCCTAAAAGGACAGAGATTTGCCCCTATTGGGAATATTTACTTAATAAATAATAATGGCATTTATGCATAGAACCATGCACCAGCCTAACCAGGCATGGTGGTATGTGCCTGTAGTCCCAGCTACTCTGGAGGCTGAGGCAGGCATATCGTTTGAGCCTGGGAATTCGAAGTTGCAGTGAGCTATGATTTCATCACTGCACTGTAGCCTGGGCAACAGAGCAAGACCCTGTCTCTAACAAAAGGAAAAAAAAGAAAAAGAAAAAGAACTAAGCACCAGGTGTTTTCTATGCATTATATTACATCACAGCAGCCCATTGGTATTATACTTATTCCCAGTAAATAGATCAGACTTGAGAGCATGAGTAACTTGTCCCTGTAACACCGAAATTTGAACTCTAGTCTGTTAGACACCCAAAAGCAGGCTTTAGCCACTGCAGTGTTACCTGCTGTATGCAAGGTACTGTGTTGGATGGAAATTGTGGGGCATTCTAGAACTGGGTAACAAGCTCTTAAATAGCTTACGTAGCCTAGTACATGATATATGACAAGTGTTACACATGAGAGAAAATGTAAGTGTCTGAGAAGACATGTACTGTGTTATCTAAAGATGTGTACTATAAATTCTGAAGGCAACAGGAATAGATGTTTAAAAAAAGTTTAAATTAAACTCAGGAAGGGTTGTATAGTAAAAAGAGCAACAAATTTGAAATCAGCAGAGAGTGGGTGAGTGAAAAAAAGAAAAGAATTTGAAATCAGAAGACATGGATTCTGCTTCCCAGTTACCACTTACTAATGAGCGACCTTGGGTAAGTCTCAGTTTCTTGAACTTAAAATGGAGATAATAATAACAACATCTGTCCCTCTCCCCCCATTGGGTTATCATGAGAACCAAGTGAGTGAGTATACATTAAAATATGAAAGCTTTGGGTATAGTGCAATTTTATACAATATGGTATTAATATAATTACATCATCAGAGTAGTCTGCTGCTCAACATGAAACCGAACATATATATCACACAATTTCTGTAGGGTTGTTTAATCTCACTATATTATCTTACTTCATATTAATGCAATGCTATATTCTTCACCAACACAACTCAAGATCAAAGCCGTAAGAATTGAAATGTTAAAGGCAAGTGTCAGTTTTAAAAAAAATTTCCCTTGCCTTTTAGCATTTCTCCCCTCCCCCAGCCTTTATTCTTCTGATTTATTCAAGAAAGCCAGCGTAAAAGCATCTTATTAGCAGTTCTTACCCAGGAAATATGAGCACTTAAGGTCTATTGACAGGAACTGGGAGAAGGGGAAGTCAAGAGGTAGAAGAATGTCATTACAATTAAAAAAAAAAGCTAGTTTAACTGCAAACAAGAATATCATTTTGTGTAAATTTTTATTATCAGATATTTAAAACTTCCTTACAAATGTTTCGTTTTATTACCTCGAAATGTTTTCCTTTTCCATGCACCTTCATTTTGATGCTTAGAAATAGTTCAGATTTATCTAAGTTACAAGCAAGATTTTGGAAGCAATATAGCTAAGGGTATTACTGTTTTACATGCAGTTAAGTTGAAATTCCTAAATAGACTGATCCTTATTGTAATGAGCTTGGGGAAGGTAGTGTCCTAGTGTTCTAAACTGTTGCTGCTTTCCCCCTTCTTCAACAGGAGGATCTCCAGAACATGCTAAAGGCAGTTCGTGTGTTGATGACTTTGTGACCAAAGCTAGATTTCTCTCAGCAGCTTTCATAAGGCTAGCTTTTAGCCTGTGCCCTCGTCAGGTGCCACAGATTTAGTTTTGGATTAGCAAATGTTAATCCACATGCAAAGGCTATGATCCACACTTGTCTAGCAAGCTGATTACATTCTTTAAATGTGTGTTTCAACACCTCTTATTAGCCTTAATTTTAGGAGATGTGAACAAACTCACCACCTTTGTGTCTTTCCTAGCCTAACTCATAACCAGGTAACGCAGCAAAAAGTCTGGACTCCCACAGCAAGCTCGGAGAATCTAGGGGATCCCTTGATCTCGCCACTCGTCTCAAGACAGGGCCTTTTGTGTGCACAGTTCTCACACATTAAAGAACTTGAGTAACTTGAAGAAGAGATAATAAAAGGTCTCTCCCAAAGGTAACTGTTCATTTCAGGGCACTCTTCTGGGCTGTTTTCAGCCAGTGCTGCCTCTGAGGGGGGCAGGGAGGATAAGAGCGGTGCCCAAATGTGGGGCTTTATCACCCGGAGATGCCTCCAGTCGGGCTGACAAATCTCTGAAGTGGGAAATAGATTTCCCTCCACAGGGCCTCGGCGTGTGAGGGCGGGTGGGGGTGGGCAGGGGGCCATCCAGGGAGAAGTCTCCGGCCTTTCCTTGTCTCTCAACACCATCCCTCCTCCTCCCCGCCACCTCCTCTCCAGGTCCCAAACTAGCCGGCGGGAGAGGGGCCCAGGGGGCTGGCTGGGCCGGGAGGCTCGGCCTTTGTGGCTGTGTCCCGGACGGTGGCGCGGAGGCAGAGGGGGCGGAGACCCTCAGCCAGGGCTTGACCCCCAGGTGCATTGTCCGGCGGGGCCCGTCCCCCCCCCCCCCCCCCCCCCCCCCCCCCCCCCCCGCCCCCCCCCCCCCCCCCNCCCCCCCCCCCCGGGGCCACGACCCGGCCGCCACTGGGCCCCCCTCCCAGCGTCTCCCTCCGCCAGCCGCGCCGACCTCCCGGTCCCCAGACCAGGGGCCAGATGTAGAAAGTAGTCCCAGGCCGGCGGCCGCGGCGCTGTCCACTCCGCCACCCCCGCCCTCTCCAGCCGCCGCCTCACTCCGCCCCCAGCCGGACTCTCAGGCCCCCCGCCTCGCGCGAGCGGGTGTCCGAGCGCCGGCCTCGCGGCCGCCACAGCCCAGCCGCCGGCCGTGCCGCGCCGCCCCACGCCGGTGCCGGAGCGGGAAGCCCAGGCTGCGCGCGTCCAGCCGCCGCACGGGGAGCGCCGGGGGCGGGGGCCGGCAGGCGGACAGCGGCTGCGGGGCGGCCGGGGAGCATGCCCGCTCAGCGCCGCTGAATGGCGCCTTCTCTGCGACCCCTCGCCCGCCGGCGGCCGCCAGGGATGCTGCTCGGCGCGCTCCTGCTCCTGCTGCTCCTCGGCCCGCTTCCAGGTGGGCGCGCTTTCTCCTGCGGCTGCGGGGCGGGAGCGGGTGGGGTGGGGAGAGACGAAACGGTGTGTGTGTGGAGGGGGGCGGCGGGGGTCTGTGTGGAGGCGCTGACCGCCGGTCCCTGTCCTCTCCCTGCGGCCCGTCCGGAGCCGGTCCGGAGCCGCCCGCTGGCCGGAGGCACGAGTTGCCCGCAGGCTCTGCGGGGCGCGAGCCGGGCCGCGCCCGCCCCTCCCCGCCGCGCGCCTCGGGCTGCCAGGTTCTGGCGGCCGCTGTCCACTCTCATCCCTCCCTTCTCGCGCCATTGTCCCGGCTCCGGCCGCGTCCCCGCCTCCGCGTCCAGCCGGGGTTCCGCGCAGCCAGCCCGCTCGCCCGCCCGCCGGGGCCGCTGCGGCCGCACGTGGCTTTATTTATATTGTTTCCTCAGTGGCTGCCTCGCCGCGCAGGGGGCGCCGCGGTTCCGCGCCGCTTCCCGTGCTTGCAGTGAGGGTTCCCCCGCTTTTTAGGGCTGCGGGAGGGGCGGGGTGAACGCATAGCCCGGGGCAGCACCACCCGTGCCCCCAGTTCCCCGGGTCCAGACCGAGCGAGGAGGAGGCGGGAGGGTGCAACCGGGAAGAGAAACGGGTTGAGAGTGGCGTGGCCAGTTGGTGCCCCAGAGGAGGAGGAGGAAGAAAAGTGCCCAAAGCTGGGAAGGAAGGTGTCTAAATAGGATTTATTTTCTGCGGCTAGGTATTTTGGGGCCGGGCTTGAGGTGTGCGCGGATCTGAAGTTTCCTCCAAACTCCAGATTAGCCTTGCACACAAACTTGGATGAAGCTCATTTTCTTTTTTTTTTTTTTTTTCTCCCTTGCATCCGTATTGATTTCTTCAGATGAAAGTACAAAATGAATTGGGGTTGGGGGTTGGGGGTTGGGGGGGCTGGTAGGAGAAGTGATTGGGAGAATGGGTTATTTTATTTGCTTACAGGTTACAAACGCCTGACTTTCTTTCTTTTCTTTTCTTTTCTTTTTTTTTTTTTCTGGAGGGGTTAGTTCTGTTAGCATGAGAAAAGGATCAAAGTCAGATGTGGCTCAGAAACACAATGGGCGCCTTCCGGAGCGTTCCGCGCGGCGCGGGGCTGTTAGGGTGGCTCGCGTCGCCCTGGGCATATATTAGGGGACGCGGAGAGCCCCGGAAGCGTGAGGATTCCTAGGACCTGCCTTGATGAGAAACAGAGAAATTATCTCTAGGGATTTGTAATCCTGGATTCGAAACGGCCAGAAGATGAAACGCTCCCTTCCCCGCCCCCCTCCCTGTCCCCTGTTCTCCACTCGGCCCCAATCCTTACGCAGGACTTTAGCCACCCTTTGCGCTAAATGCAGGAGGTGACCGAGTCGTCGGATGCTTTATCCTTGCGGGGCCAGAGGCAACGTGTATGCTTAGGATAAAGCCTTTCCTCTGCTCTGATAAAAAATGTGTATTGGTTGATTAAGCAATCTTCTATCCCTATTAGACAGTAAGGACCAATTAGTCACGCATTTTTTTCCCCAACAATTGGTAATTCTGAAAGAGTGAAACAAAAGTTTCCTAATCCGATCACCCACTGAGTACAAGCAGCAAGAGTTACCAACTTTTCAAAGTCTATTGTTTGTCCTTTAAATACCTAGCTTGCTCTGCAGAAATTAAGTAAATGGATTTCTTTCAAGGAGAGGAGACTGAGTTTCTGCTGTAAAAGGGCAGATAGAAAAATGCAAACTTGTTATTCGTCACAAAAGACAAATGCACTTCCCAAAGGAGTAGGTGCCAAGGGTTCCAAAAACACTTCAAGGGACAAGGAAATAAACTCGCTTGTTCACAGAGTTGGAGTTTGGCTAATGATTTCTTGTAAAATTAGACTTTTACGACTTACTCTGTTCAAGATCTTTTTGACAAGCTTGTAAAAGTAGCAGACAGCTTGTGCTCATGAGTTTTCCTGATGATTTTGAAACTTTAGTAAGGAACTTCAGAACAATTCTTACAAGGTATAGAAGTTATTGAAATCTTCCCTGTTCTTTTAGTGTAGATGTCATAAAAGGTGATTTCTCTGACTTGTTGAAAAGGTTTGCTGAAATTTAGATTGGTTTATTAAGGTGTTTGTAAGTTAAGTAATATGATTTGTTAAATTTTGCTTTATTATACCCTGAATGTGTGTTTTAAATGGTTTTAAGAAATTATTTTGTGCCTGTAATTCTGGATATGCCTTTCTCCTTTTTCCTTATAGGAGTGTGGTGCTTTAGCGAACTGTTTTTTATAAAAGAACCACAGGATGTAACTGTCACAAGAAAGGACCCAGTCGTTTTAGATTGCCAGGCTCACGGAGAAGTTCCTATTAAGGTCACATGGTTGAAAAATGGAGCAAAAGTATCTGAAAATAAACGGATCCAGGTTCTTTTTAACGGCTCTTTATACATCAGTGAGATGGAAGGCAGGCGAGGAGAGCAATCTGATGAAGGATTTTATCAATGCTTGGCAATGAACAAATATGGAGCCATTCTTAGTCAAAAAGCTCATCTTACCTTATCAAGTAAGTGTTTAAGTTCTTGGTTGTTGACATTTTTCATTGCTACATTTTGATGACTTCTTGATTTATTAATATAATAACTCTAAAAATCATACAAAACATTAAGAATTTTACTGGAGATAATAGTTGATGCTAACTAAAGCATGCAGGGAAGTCTGAGAAAAATACATATATAAATTCAAATGAGTGATCGAGAACAGAAGTCAAACTAGGTTTAGAATACCAAGTAAAATAAAACCCGTAGAGGTGGCTTTATGTAAATTCCAAGTGTTTCACACTATAAGAATTGGATGTAGAGGTTTTGCCAATACAGCAAAGGTTATTCTAAAATTTTATCTTTTGGATATTAGTAATTAAGCGAAAACAATCACAAGCAAATCCTTCCTCTTTGTAGATGGGCCCATGAGTGCTAAATCTTTCTTACAGTCCAAATTCCATTTCTCTGACTGCTTTTAGATCACCCATGTTGCCTTTTAATTGTAAGAGAGGGCATTGGTCAGTAACTTTCAAGCCTTTGAAGTATTTCTAGTCTTTTCCTGCTGGGAGGGAAAAAGATTAAGGTCATTTCCATATCATGCCTAATGGGTTTAAATCAGATCTGCTTATTTTTTCCCCAGTTATCATAAAGTTTGCTATCTAATGATTTCTTTTGTATTAACAACCCCATCAGATCAATTGTTTGTCCAAGTGATGCATTGCTTGGTGGTTAACCTGATAATTTTTGAATGTAAAGATAGGCCTAGGACAGGCAGGGAACTTTTTGTTCCCACTGAGGCTTTCCTCCTCTTCAGGTGATCAAACAGGCAGCATTCAAGATTACAATAGACTATTTAAATCATGAAAAACAAAACTGTATCTTAAAATTAGTTTTACAGGCATTCTAGCCATGTGCTTTTGTTAATCCAGGAAAGATAGATTTTGCGATGTATTTCCAAATTGATCATTTGCAAAGTGAACAATAGAAAGCAGGAGTTCTTGAGATAAAGGCTTAATCTTTAGGAAATAGCTTCCTCAAGGTCTACACAATTGAAATTTGGGAAGCTGTTGGAAGGAATTTCCTAGGTGATTTCAACTATTGTTAACAGTTGATTGCCATATTTATGCCACTCTTGTATTAGTAATTTAGTTCATTACTCTATAATAATGATTAATTGTAGAAAATAAATTGCAAGTAAAGATATTTTTGTATTGAAATGTCAGAAAATTAGAAAAGTTTCCAGTTCTAACCCTCCTCCCACCCCTGACAAAGACCAGAATAAACCTGAGAGGATTTCTGATAAACTTTTTTTTTTTTTGCTGCTATAATCATTAGCTAATAATCATTGTTTTCATTGAATAATAGTTTTTTGTATAGAACTGTTTTCAAAATAGTGTTCTTTTATGCTTATGTTCTGTTCATTTAACTTTTGTCTAATGTCAAATTGTTCTATGGAGTTGTAATTTTTCCACCTTTTCAGGTTTGTAGAATCTTGTGTTTTTGTTTTCATACCCAGGAGCTGTAACTTGTATTATTTCTCAGGGGTAGAGTAGGGAGTAGAGGGGATTGGATAGGCTGTGAAAAGATGAAGCATTTGTTATGACCACACGTTGTTTCCAGGACCTCCTGAGAAGCCTGACAGAATTCTAGGGCTCCCAGAAATGCTTTGAAAACATCCAGAGCTTTCTAACTTCATAAATAAAATCTGAACGGTGTGATAGGTGTAACAAACAAATGTTAGTACTGGCTTTTTAAATATCTTTAGATTTTTGTATATTTATAAATATTATCCTTAATAATAAATATTTACACATGAATCATTTTGAAGACTACTGTGGTGAAGTGGTCTTCATATGTTTTTAAGTAGCAAAACTTTCTAGTGGAACTATGTAGAACATTGCTTTGCTATTAAATACCAACTGTAATCAGTTTGGGACCATATCCTTCATATGTACACATTTTATTTAACTCTGAAGAGGTATTTTGCTAGAAAAATCTGTTCACTATTATGGGTATAAAAGAAGAAATACATACTGGGTTTAGATTTTTCTTGAGAAATATGGAAATCTCTTAGAGATTATGAAACTTTCTTAGAGATTTTGAATTACATAATTAGTTATGATATCTAAGAAACAGTCTCCCATGATAAAGGCTCATATCACTTTATCCTGTGTTCAGGGTAAAGATGTTATACATATTAAACAGGAAGAGAATAGGCATTAAGTGGACATTCTGGTTTTTTTTTTTCTCTACAGCTAGTTCTCTTCTATTTATAACAGCAGGGTGCAAGTATGTTCTTTTTCTTAGTCAAAGATTTTGTCAGCAAGCGTATCTTTTGGTTCAGAAGTGTAATAATACAGCACCTGGAAATCTAAAACTTTAACGTGTGCAAGTTTTAGATTTTTAACACACAGGCAATCAAGTCTTGGTTTCTAAACATAGGAACTAGAAGCTGAAAGTTGCACTCTAGGCAAGAATTCCATTATTCATGTGTAAATTAGGAATTCACAGGGTTAAAAGGTTAGAAACTGGCCAGGATGAGGTTTACCCTTGTGATAAAGAGCAGATGACCCTCATTCATTGGCCAAAGCTTTCATGTAGCTCTTCTGCAAAGTTAGTTATTGCCATGAATTGTTCTTGAGGAATGCAGAAATTCAAATGTGAACAGGCCTTTCCTTAAGTGTCACTATGGAGCCTTATCTCCCAAGCACATCAGAGCAAGGCTGCAGGGACAAGGTTCCTCCCCAGAGGCCTGGAGGCCTTGCTTTCCTGTTGTTCATCCAAGCACAAAAGAATTCATCTAACTTAGTTTTGCTGAGGCATCCTATTTTTAAAAGAAAGTATAGGGTTAAAGTAATATTTAGCTTTAAGAAAAGGTAATCCTTTTTATTGATAGCCATTTTAGGTGTTTCACAATTTCATGTCATTAGAATAGAAAGGGGAGTGATGTGGGAGTTTCCCCCTTGGCATACAAGAGAAGATTAAACTGTTCCCTATAAATTTCAATATTTTTAAATTTTGACAAATCAAATTTTCACTTTCATGGGCACTAAATCTTTGCTATGTAAACAATTTAATAAAATTTTAGGGATAAGAAATAATCTATGGATGTCTTGACATCTCTTGCATTCTTAATGTTGAAATAAGTAAGATAAATTTCATAGGAAAGCATTAGTGTGGTAAAAACGGTCTCATATTTCAACAAGTTTAAATTAAGATAAGAGACATTTGAGAGAAGTGAAGGAGGAGGCGGGTTGTGTTCTGTGATGTGTAAAACACTGGCTGTAAGCTAGTCATTGAACAGGAAGCTAGTTGTTTATTTCCTTTCCATAAAAGGTGGAAATTGAAGTCTTAGGAGAGAGGGAAAAAGAACATAAAGCTGGCTTATATTTCTTAGGTTTTTCAGGAGTGTTCACTGTGAAAAATAATTTCTTATGTGAGCATTTGTAGCTGGAAGAGCATAGGAATTATTGTAACTTTAGGATTTTTCCCCCCAACATTTGAGGTTATTTTTGGCATCAGTAAAGTTGTTTAGAGGTGCATTTCTGTAACTTTAAGTAGCAATAGTCATTTCTTTTACAAGGATGTAGGTTTTTCATAAATAAAATGTTTATCACTTCAGTTTAAATTAAGATGAAGTTTTAGGGTTTTTTGTGGGGTTAATGAAAACTGTTCTGTGGGTGTGGTTTGTATCTTAAAGAGTAATGTATAAATTATAATCCAAAATTGATCTTGAAATGTGAAGTTAAAATATATTAAAAACATTCAAAGAGTGATTTTTTTTTAAAGGAGGGAGTGGTATGTTGAAAAGAACAATAAGAACTGTGAAACTGTAGCCTAGATTTTGGATTTTATTAATGATCCTGGACCCAAAATAGGCAAGATTTTGCTATATTGTTGTTTTTTTTTTTTTTTTTTTTGAGACAGAGTTTCACTTTATTGCCCAGGCTAGAGTGAGTGCCATGGCGTCAGCCTAGCTCACAGCAACCTCAAACTCCTGGGCTCAAGCAATCCTGCTGCCTCAGCCTCCCGAGTAGCTGGGACTACAGGCAAGTGCCACCATGCCCGGCTAATTTTTTCTATATATATTTTAGTTGGCCAATTAATTTCTTTCTATTTATAGTAGAGATGGGGTCTCGCTCTTGCTGGTCTCGAACTCCTGAGCTCAAATGATCCGCCCACCTCGGCCTCCCAGAGAGCTAGGATTACAGGCTTGAGCCACCGCGCCCGGCCTGCTATATTGTTTTATTGAGAGTTGTAGATGCTATAGAGGATAGAGTCTCTTACCTGTGTGCATGTTGATTTGAGCTAGCAGTTACCTGTCCTAATTCAAGAGGGCCAACACATAAGTAAAAGTAATTTGATCTTGGAAAAAATAAGACTGACAGAACTGAGGTATTTAGAGAGATCAATCTGCCAGCACTATAGATAAGGCTCAATTGATGCTTTCTGGGATCCAAGAAAAATCATCTCTAAAAAGAGGAGGTGTGGTTCAAAAGTATATGTTTTGCTTAAAATAGATCATCTTAAAGTTGCATAAGTGCAGTCAAGGAAGTAAAAGTTTCACATATAATTCTACAGGCTTATTTACAATGATAGTTGGTCCTTAAAGTCTGTCTACTTAAAGTCTATTTATCAGGTGGCTGATAATCTCTGGGTAATGGAACCAGTTTTTCTCACTTTGCACTTGATTAGTGAGGATCATTTCTCATTTTCAGAAACCTGTAACATTATCTTACTCTTTTAAAAAGTTTTTGGACTTTTGTTTTTTAGCAAAGTACGGTCCAGGGAGTGGTAGACTTATAATTTCCTTTGAGATGTATATATTTAATAAATGTATGTATTTATTTTATTTCTGTCCAGCTTCTTAATGGAATTTTGAAAGGTTATTAGGTATGACCCCTTTTTGTCAACTATCTCTGATTATTCCAAAGAAAGGTTTCAATCACAGCAGTTGTTTGCCCAGGGATTTGTTGTCTTTGCTCCCAAATTTAACAGCTGGGCCTATTGATGAAGTCCAGAGTAATTTAAAAGAATAGCAAAAACCAAATCTTTTAAGCAGGGCTTTAGGTTAAGGAATATTTCAGTTAATAAGTAAAATGCATTTGGGGTTACCTTTTTGAAAACCATGAAATTCTTGACAAAACTACAGTTTTGAGAGTTGATATTTTATCTCATGAACAAGGTTGCTTAATTGGGATTGATTACTTAAAGCTTTTAAACTAATCATTACCATTTATGTAAAAAATAATAATGTTTTAGGCATTTTGTTGAGGATCTTTCTTGAATTTTAAAAATGGCTATTATTATTGAGATTTAAAAAAAAATCATAAAAATTGCCCTCCAAATTCAGTTTTCATTGTCAGTCAACACTATTTTCATACCTTTGAGAGTTTACAGTACCCAGACTCTATAAAGTCATTTTTTTTTACTCATCATTTTAAATCTTGGTAAATAAGAAAGGCAGAGGAAGATACAGTTGTAATCATTGAAGTAATATTTGCACTTGCCCTAACATGGTACTCTGCACAGGGTGAGCTCACAGTAAACAGTTGACAATGGCAATGAACAAAAAAGGTAAAAATGTATCAAATGACCTTCAGCGGCAATAATTCTGAAGCCAAGTGAACTGCTTTAGGAATATGTATGCAGAGGATAAAGGCGTCATCCTCACAAAGGTCTCTGACACTAATCTGACAAATACTTTCCTGACTTTTACATTCCTTGTGTTTTTTTTTTAACCCTGGGTTCTCAGAAACTGCTTTTGATGAGCATTTAAAAAGCCAAATTCTTATGGACTGAGCAGAAGGCATGAATTAAAAATGTTTTCTCAGTGTCTTGAGGGTTTGCCCTTTTCTAGTGTGTGTTTTTGTATACACACACACACACATATATATTGTAGCTTTAGCATTTGTGGCGTCTGTATTAATCAAGTGGCTGGTGGCTGTTGGAGAATGCAGTTGTTGTTCAGCGCTCTGGTTTCAAACTTGTATCCTCGCTGAGTTTTAGTCCTTAAAACTTACGGAAAGAAATTTTTCTTTGTAAATTAACTTTATGAAACTATAGTAAATTCTTGTTTATCCGGAACAGTGTGACAGTTCTTTTTTCTTCAGTGGTGCTGCTTTATACAGACTACTTTAGATAAATCATATTCTTTTGGAATAATCCTCCAAAGTAATTTTTTATTGTAGTCTTTTAGTACCACTTAGAATGTGATTCACTCAGTGGATTATCTTCCATTCTACCAATATTTACCAAAAATTAAAAAAAAACAAAAAAACCCACACTATTTCTAGCTATGGATTACATTTTCAGGGTTTCTCAGCCTTGGTGCAATTGACATTTTGGACCAGATAATTTCTTGTCATGGGGGCTGTCCTATGCATTGTATAAAGTGTAGCAGCATCCCTGGCCTCTACCCACCAAATGCCAGTACCACCCTTTCCCAGTTGTGACAGCCAAAAGATGTCTACCAGGAGGCACAATCACCCCTGATTGAGAACTACTGATTTTTCCAAAAGTAATAGAAAACTTCTTTCCAAGTGATACTGGGTCATTAATTATTTTAACTATTTCTGTCTTATCCTTGACATTCTACCTTTTTGGGTGGTAGCAATGCTAAATTTATTGATTGGAGAACTATTTCCTATTTTTAAATATTGTGAAGGAAACTTCATAAAAAAGAATGTGTTCAGCCCAGGCTCAGTGGCTCATGCCTGTAATCCTAGCACTCTGGGAGGCTGAGGCAGGAGGATCAGTTGAGGCCAGGAGTTGGAGACCAGCCTGAGCAAGAGTGAGACCCCATCTTTACAAAAAATAGAAAAATTAGCTGGGCGTGGTGGTGGTGTATGCCTGCAGTCCCAGCTACGTGGGAGGATGATGCAGGAGGATCACTTACGGCCAGGAGTTTGAGGCTGCAGTGAGCTATGTTGATGCCACCGCACTCTAGCCTGGGGGACAGAGCAAGACCCTGTCTCAAAACAAATGTGTTCAGGTCATTGTCTAAGTTAGAATGATAGTGCTTCCCATTCCCTTTTCACACACATAGTACATTGGAAACTGCTATTAAGAGTTAATCCTTGGCCGGACTCTGTGGCTCATGCCTGTAATCCTAGCACTCCGGGAGGCTGAGGTGGGCGGATTGCTCAAGGTCAGGAGTTCGAAACAAGCCTGAGCAAGAGGGAGACCCTGTCTCTACTAAAAATAGAAAGAAATTAATTGGCCAACTAAAAATATATAGAAAAAATTAGCCAGGCATGGTGGCACATGCCTGTAGTCCCAGCTACTCAGAAGGCTGAGGCAGTAGGATCGCTTGAGCCCAGGAGTTTGAGGTTGCTGTGAGCTAGGCTGACGCCACGGCACTCACTCTAGCCTGGGCAATGAAGTGAGACTCTGTCTCAAAAAAAAAAAAGTTAATCCTTCGTAGGTCCATTCATTTTTATTTTGATACTTTATATCTTAGGGATATCTAGTTAGAGAATACATGTAAATTTTATTAACCTTGTTTACTCAGAACCTTTTATTTTCTTAATGCAACGGACACCATAGTTGAAAAGATAGGAGAAATCTCCATGTGTGGCAAATGTTAAACAGAATCTTTTGTGATGTTTTGCATGGAAAGGAGAAACACTGTATGGCTTTATAGACCACCAAATAATAATAGCATTTGCTGTGTAGTAGGTGGCTTGTTAGGTGAATAGTTAACAGGAATCTTTTCAGCTAATTCAGCAGCAGTACCATCAACTGTTGTTTTGGGTAGAAGCACTTTAACTTCCTGCAGATTATGATGTGAAGATGGTAGGATCTTGAGAGGGCATCAACGGGTGAGTAAAGGAAAAAGAATTAGACGCTGCAGTATGTTAACCTGCACATAAGAAGGCGCAGGCAAAATTTTGAAATACTTGTTTTACATTATTTACAATACTTTATTGCAAAATAATTTTACATTATTTACAATACTTTTACATTATTTACAAAACAAATACTTGTTTTACATTGTTTATCAGTGGTGGGTAAGGATTTTATAGTATGCATTTTCCCCAAGCTACCACTTTTTGTGCGTGCTTCAGTGTTGGTTAGCTATATATGTCAGTAAAAGTTATTGCTCTTGCTTCACGTAGTTGGTTACCTGTAGAGGCCAGTAGCCACTGGTAGCCCAAGCGGCAAGATGAGATGGATGAAGGAAGAAATAGAGTCTTCTAATGAGGGGCTCTAGTCCTGAGCAAGGCTGCTTGAATATTTGGTACCATGTGTTCTACTTCAGAAAGTACTTGGAGTAGAATAAATGATCAGTTAGTTTAAAATCCACCTTTTTCTTGCAGCTAGGGAACATTCTGCTGTAAAAAAAAAAAAAAAAGTATTTGTGTTAAGATAGAGTTTTGGTGTTCATGACATACTTTCTTTTTATTTTTATTTTTTGAGACAGAGTCTCGCTTTGTTGCCGAGGCTAGAGTGAGTGCCGTGGCATCAGCCTAGCTCACAGCAACCTCAAACTCCTGGGCTCAAGCAATCCTCCTACTTCAGCCTCCCGAGTAGCTGGGACTACAGGCATGC
>VSMD01033366.1:0-19679 GCA_008750895.1 Mirza zaza
TGTTGGGGCCGGGCGCGGTGGCTCAAGCCTGTAATCCTAGCTCTCTGGGAGGCCGAGGTGGGCGGATCATTTGAGCTCAGGAGTTCGAGACCAGCCTGAGCAAGAGCGAGACCCCGTCTCTACTATAAATAGAAAGAAATTAATTGGCCAACTAATATATATAGAAAAAATTAGCTGGGCATGGTGGCACATGCCTGTAGTCCCAGCTACTTGGGAGGCTGAGGCAGCAGGATTGCTTGAGCCCAGGAGTTTGAGGTTGCTGTGAGCTAGGCTGACGCCATGGCACTCACTCTAGCCTGGGCAATAAAGTGAGACTCTGTCTCAAAAAAAAAAAAAAAATAATAATTTGTTGGCAGAGAGGGGACAGGAAAAGGTACCTTTATACTTCATTAACAACCTTTTACTGAGCACCTACTATGTGCTGGAGAGCCAGGTGTTGGAGAGCCAAGATAAGTATGGTATAGCAAAAAGAAAAAGAATTAACTCCTTACAGCAGGCTGTTGCTTGCAGAGGAAGTATTTAATCTGTGCATGAGAATCCCAGAACGTTAGTGCTAGAAGGCTTCTTATCTAGATGGGAGAACCGAGGCCCAGAATGGGCAAGGGATGTGCCCAGGTTACGCAGATTGGAACGCTAGCCTGGCCTTTCATTAGAGCTGTTAATGAACAAACAGGAGTGGTTAGTCCTTAGCCTCCAATCCTGATGGAATGAAGCAAGGAAACCAAGGAGGGAAGTGCCTCGTTCAGGGTTCCATTGTAAGCTGTGCACGTTTTTTGCAACCCAATCCTGTGTCCTCAGGGATGTGAGGAGAAGACAGGAAGGAGAGCGTGGAGTCACCCCGCAAAAGGAAGCCAGGGAGCCGGAAGAGGATCCAGGATCTCCCTGCCTGATGGTCTGGAGATGCTGGAAGCCTGCATCCCTCGCCAGACGCAGCAGGCCGGAAAAGGGCTGTCAAATGCTGGGCGCAGCAGGGGGGCTTTCCAAGGCTTGCCCGTGGGCGGGTGGGAATTCTCTCATTTCTGCTGGAGATGTCTCCCCTCCGTTTTGCCATCTGTAAAACGGGGCATTGCCACTGCCACACTTGCAGGCCAGTACGGCATAAGAGGATCAAGAGCAGAGGGCAGAGGTAAGGTTATTTGTGCCTGGCTTTTCCTGAAAACAGATTTCTCCTCCCTGTCCCAGAGAGGCGTCTGGAAATTCAACAGAGCCAGCCAGTCTGCGAGCTAAACAATCAGCATCCCCGACGCGGGGATCCGCCGCGACAGAACAGCTATTCAGACGGCGGGGGCGGTGGCGAAGTGTGCAGAGAGCCGCGTTCCTGCCGCTCGTCCCCGCCCGGCCCGCGCGGTTGCCATGGCCGCCCTCCTCCCGCGCCCGGCTGGCGGCCCCCGCGCAGCCCGGCCTCGCGCGGCCCCGGCGCCCGCCGGGCGTGCCCCGAGCTGCCCGGTTTGTGGTCGCCACCGCCGAGCGAGCGTGGCACGTCAGGAAGGACGAGTCGGTCCGCGGCGGGGACCCGGCGTCCCGCGGGCGCGGCCCCCGCCCAGCTCCGGCCACGCCTCTGCAGGCGCCACGTCCCGGGCCGGCGCGACGCGCTCCCCGGCGGGGCTGCAGCGGGGCGGGCCGGGGAGCCCCGCGTGTCCGCCGCGCCCCCTCCCCGCCGGCCTTGCCTTCCCCAGCGCCGGTGACGGCTCCCAGTTGGGGGGCGCACTGTCTCCAGTTGACCTCCTTTATCAGCTCCCAGCACTTGCTCAAATGACAGTTGGCAACTTGGGGCGCTGAAAGCCACCAGGGAAAGGGGCGCCGACGACTTCACTTGGGTCCCCCTCCTCTGCCTGGGGTCGGTCTGAGAGCGTTTCCGCCGGCCTGGTTAACACTCCCCCTGCCCCTCAAGAGCCAATTGTAGAACTGTGGGATCTGCCACCCCACTGCGAGGGGGTGTAGAGAACCTATGGATCAACCCTCCGCGTTTTACTGATGAGGAAACTGAGGCCCAGGGCGGGGCTGACTTATTTGCGGTCCCTCTGTAAGTAGCTGGAGCCCATGTTTTTTGTTGCTCAGCCCGGTGCCCTTTCTCCAACACTCCACTACCCTTCCTCAAATTAAATCAGATCTGCCCTGGGGCTAAGGACATCGAGACATTTTGCCAAGAGTGATTTGGCTAAATTAGGGAAATGCCAGAAAAATGGAAGGTTTCTAATAAAAACTTGTCTCCATGGGCCCTGGGTGTTACCAGCCCTCACCCACTGGCTCCACAAAGCACCTGCACAACCTTGCTGGACATCTGCAACCTGGTGGCTCCAGGCTTCTCCACGGCATCCCCACTCCCCACACACATACACACAATGGCATTTTCTTCTATGGCATGTGGAAGAGGCAGAAATGCCCAGCGACCTGGTTTGACCTCACTTCTCTTTCTGTTTATTTCTGTCCTCTAGATTTGCTTCACTGAAGGCGCTTGGGTGGCTCTTGTCTCCTGTGTGCAGATTTGGTTTCTCCAAGGAGATCCAATTCTGAGGGTCGCCCATCAGTGCTACGTATCCAAGGGTCTTTCGGGTGGCTTTATGCTTTATGCCATGGGACTGTCTTAGGACAAACAGGATCATTTTCTACATTCACGGAGCACTTTGTCTCTTTTTTTTTTTTTTTTTTTTTATTTCAGCATATTATGGGGGTACAGATTTTAAGGTTTCAATAAATGCCCTTTCCCCCCTCCCCCCACAAGTCTGAGTTTCCAGCATGACCATCCCCCAGATGGTGCACATCTCACTCATTATGTACGTATATACCCGCCCCCCTCCCCCCACTTTGTCTCTTAAGATAGGTTTTCTGGTTCATCATCTCCTTGTTCTTACAACTCTGCGGTACAGGACAGGAAGGGACTGCTGTCTCCATCCTGGGAGGCAGAATGAGACCTCTGCCCTGCCACTTGCCAGCTGTGTGACTTTGGGCCAGCACATCAACCTCTTTGGGCCTCAGCAAGTGGTTTTCTGTCCTTGGAGCGTGGTCAAGGATGCTGAGAATTAGATGAGCTGTGTCTCGCCCCCAGCCCACAGTAGCACCCCCAAAACATTAACTTCTCTTTTTATAGATGAGTCAGTTGAGGCCTAAAACACCTCATCCACCACTGCCAACAAGAATAATACTCCCTGGCCGGGCGCGGTGCCTCACGCCTGTAATCCTAGCACTCTGGGAGGCCAAGGCGGGCGGATTTCTCGAGGTCAGGAGTTCGAAACCAGCCTGAGCAAGAGCGAGACCCCATCTCTACTATAAATACAAAGAAATTAATTGGCCAACTAATATATATAGAAAAAATTAGCTGGGCATGGTGGCGCATGCCTGTAGTCCCAGCTACTTGGGAGGCTGAGGCAGCAGGATTGCTTGAGTCCAGGAGTTTGAGGTTGCTGTGAGCTAGGCTGACACCACAGCATTCACTCTAGCCTGGGCAACAAAGTGAGACTCTGTCTCAGAAAAAAAAAAAAAAAGAATAATACCCCCAACCTATTGCTGGGTTTTTTCCCTACCTTTAAAAAATGCCTAGAGCTGGAGAGTGGGGAGGATAGGTGGATTAGATTTTTCTACTGTCTTATACTTTCCGAGGGGTTCTTCCATTCTCCCCACAGGCAGTTCTCAATCTGTGTCCCACAGTTATATTTAGACATGCCTTTGTTCCTGGGCTCTATAGAGGGCTAATTTAGCCATTGTCCAAACACATCGTGGCAATATTTCAAACCACACTGAGGAGGATCCTTTGCTTGAAAGTCCCGCATCAAAAGTAGCTCTTCCTAGATCCCTGCTCTGCCCCGAAACAACGCGGAGAGGAAACAGCCCGTTGTCCGCTCTTGTGGTAGACGCAAACCTCAGCCTGGTTGAGACCTTTGGTCACAATGACCCGAGTGGGGAACTAGAATACCAGCTGAGAATCTGGATCTCTCCTCAGCATGCGTGTGATCGAGCAGATCACTCAGCCCCTCCAAGTATTCTTTACCTTTACCTTTACTTTTACCTTTACCTTCGTCCCCATCCCTTGGAGGACTACTCCATCACCTTAGCCACCACAGAACCACCATCTCAGAGGGACACTATGATGATAGCCCTAAAAATGCTTTTACTTTTTAATTTTCTTCTTTTTTTTTGGAGACAGGGTGTCACTATGTTGCCCAGACTAGAGTGCAGTGGCGTCATCATAGTTCACAGCAACTTCAAACTCCTGGGCTCAAGTGATCCTCCTGCCTCAGCCTCCCGAGTAGCTAGGACTACAGGCATGCACCACCATGTCCAGCTAATTTTTTCTATTTTTAGTAGAGACGGGATCTCACTCTTACTTAGGCTGGTCTCGAACTCCTGACCTTGAGCACTCCCAGAGTGCTAGGATTACAGGTGTGAGCCACTGCCCCAGGCCCCCACTGACTCTTCAGTAAGGAAGTGACCTTTGAGATCAACCAACCCCACTCTCTCATTTTGGAGAGAGTCCATAATTATTTATTTGTATATTGAATACCTGCCAAGTGCTATAGATAGAAAGATGAGATGATCAAGACAATTTTCCTCCCTTGAGGAGCTCACAGGACTAGGAGACAAACAAGTCTGCCACTAATTATAAACAATGGGGTAAGTACTGTGACAGCTCTGTGCTGAGTACAGGAGTGACAGACAGAGAAGGAGGGATCATCTCTGCTTGGCGAGAATCAAATACACAGAGGAAAGGATGCTTGAGCTGGGTTTTGAAGGAGAATGGCCCAGAAAGGTGGGTTGAGGTAGAGGTTGAGTTAGGACAAGAACCTATTTTCTAGGCGGTACTCTTTCCAAAGATAGTCACTAATTCTATCACCTTGAGATGACTTGCAGGGGAGGCTGGAGACCTGGATTCCCACCTGCCTGAAGGTGGTGGTGGTGGGGGGGGGGTAGGTAGGCGCCTCCACTGCAGCCTGAGAAAGGCCATTATCACGTTCAGCCTTGACATAGCATCCGCCAGCAGGACCAGACTTGCCCGGGCAGCAGAGGGTGGAAAGGAGAAAGCCTCCTGCAGACAGACCGTGCAAGGCAGCACAGTAAAGATCCGAATCCTTCAAATCTTGTCTTAGCATGGAGGGAAACCAGGGTCTAGTTGGTCTAGTTGCTCCATTGATCCTGGGCAAGGAGAGGAGAGGTAGTTTGCATTTCTGTCTCCATTTGTGGCACCGGCAGGATGGCCTGGTGAATCTGAGCATTTGCTTCTTGACTGTCTGTGTGTGGCTCATCCACGAGTGAAGAAACTGCTTCCCAGACTTCCCGGTCCCGCCATCTGGTGTGCGGTGCTCAGAGGAAGCAAGTGCCTTAGCAGAAGTCAAACCCAACTTGGAATGGAAACTTGCTGCCTTCAACATGCCATTATAGAATGAATATTCAATAAAAATAAATCTGGAACCTATTGCTCTCTTTTGGAACAGTCTCTATATTGCCTCCCTCCTTTAACATACGAACAAATGAGAATTTCTGTATTATTTTGAAAGAGTAGAACAAGGGGCCATGGTGGCATGGTGGCTAATGCCTGTAATCCTAGCACTCTGGGAGGCCAAGGCGGGCAGATTGCTCAAGGTCAGGAGTTCAAAACCAGCCTGAGCAAGAGCGAGACCCGTCTCTACTATAAATAGAAAGAAATTAATTGACCAACTAATATCTATAGAAAAAATTAGCCAGGCATGGTGGTGCATGCCTGTAGTCCCAGCTACTTGGGAGGCTGAGGCAGTAGGATTGCTTGAGCCCAGGAGTTTGAGGTTGCTGTGAGCTAGGCCAACGCCATGGCACTCACTCTAGCCTGGGCAACAAAGTGAGACTCTATCTAAAAAAAAAAAGAGTGGAACAAGAGAAATACTAATATGTAAGAGAAAAGATGAGAAAGGAGTGCTCCAAGGAGGTCCTGGGGTGGACTTCCTGAGGGATGTGGCCTCAGCTTTGCCATGAACTTGCAGTGTGGCCTTGGGGTGATCACAGCCCTCCTGGAGTCAGTGTCCTCCTGTATAAAATGAGGGAGGGGTGACACTCTAAGGTGTTTATAACATGAAGTTTTGACTCAAAGTTCTGTCCTAAAGCTGCCTAATTTTCTTTTTCTTTCTTTCTGTTTTTTTTAGAGACAAGGTCTTGCTCTGTTGCCCAGGCTGGAGGACAGTGGCAGGATCAGAGCTGACTGCAACCTTGAACTCTTGGGCTCAAGCAACCCTCCTGCCTCAGCCTCCCGAATAGCTGGGACTACAGGTGCACAGCACAACATACAGCTAATTTTTCTTATTTTTCCCCCCAGAAATGGGGTCTCACTATGTTGTTCAGGCTGGTCTCGAACTCCTGGCCTCAAATTATCCTCCTGTCTTGGTCTCCCAAGTTGCTAGGATTACAGGTGTGAGCCACTGCTTGGCCCTGCTGCCTAATTTTTAAAAACAATGGGAAACAATGTCTCCTGGTAACTTTCCTGGACATCAGACTAGAGCACAGAAGGAAAGGAATGAAGCTAGCACAAGGGAGGACCCAGGGCCCAGGCCTGGCTGAGCACGTGGAGGAGAGGCTGGGGGCACATGGGCTCGGGACAGGCAGAGGGGCCATCTGGTGGTAAGAGGGTGGCTCCGGGGAAAAGCAGAGGAGACAGAAGGTGCTGCAGACAGTTCTGCCAGCTACTGGCCTTGGTGGAGCCTGCTCTCCTGTCACTGCCACCACCCAGGGTTCAACTAGTGGAGCAGCTCCCTTCACTAGAGTGGGTACCTGAGTTTGGTGGAGCTTTTAGACTCTCTGCAATGGTCTCCTGAGCTGATGTCCCCAGTTCTCTCCTTGACCCTTCCCTAGGGTCTAGAAGCCTGGATCACAAAGAAGTGGAAAAACCCAACTCCTTTGAAAAGGCCCCTGTTCATTCACTTAAGACACTGGGCGTGGGTCTTAACAGACCCAACCCAAACATGTCACATCATCCCCAAATACATAATTCTATTCATTTTCCTTGCGGTAGCCACCTAGGCAGAAAGATGTGGCTTCCTAAAAGTGAGGAAGGTAAATAAAGTAGTCTTAATTTGTAACTAGCTGATATTTGACGTTCTAATTCTGTAACTTTCCAATGTGAATGCTGTTTTGTGGTCTAGGATTGTCTGGGCTGTTATTTGCAATCCAAACCACCAACATTCATTGCCTGCCTACATTCCGGTTCTTTAAAAGTTCTGCTGCCCAGGTCTGTGCCTCGGGGCTGGCATTCTCCCAAGGACTTCGCTGGGCTTCAATCTCCTGCTGCGCTGGCAGATGCTAATGAATGTCCACTCACCTGGGCCCCGCATGAGAAGCAGCAAAACCCCAGCTGTGAAATCAATGCATCCGTCAAAACAGCTCAGCAGTGGCTTCCTAAACTGATTTTCACAAAGTCACAAGCAGAAAGCAAGAAAGGTAATTTCCACATGCTCAATACTGACTGTTCTCATTTTCAGTTCACTGTTGCTGACTCCGGGGAGCCTCCCTCATTGCTCTGACTGGTCAATCTAGCATTCCTCAGCTCCTGACCCTTTTCAGGGCTTGACCTAGTCATGTCACATATGGGGGCTGCAGGGGGCTGTGTTTCAGTGTTCATCTTACAGGGACCCTCTGTCCCCCACCCCAAACATCAACACCTGCCCATTAACTTAAGGGGGTGACTCTTCAGCAACAGTCTTCTTTGGATTAATCTGTCCCCACCCACCCGGCTGGCTGCACTCTGTGGTTACCATTCCTGCCATCCATGGATGGCATTGCAAGATGTGACTTACCACCATCTGTGGTTATTAACACTTACCAGGCATCAGTGGGCAGCGCTGACTACCAGCCCAGAGAGTTCTGGCCCCAAATACAGTTTTCCTCATCTCTGATTTTTTTCTTTAATATGAAATCCAGATTAGCAAATACCATGTGTTAGGCACTTGCTCCTGAGGTCAGTTCCCCGGAAACAGGCGATGCGGGAGTGGGAGGTAGACTGCCCACTGCTGTTCTTTCCTGGCTGGAAGCCCTCAGATAGTGTCTTAGTCAGTTCTGGCTGCTATAACAAAACACTTTGGACTGGGTCATTTATAAAGAACAGTTCTGCAGGCTGGGAATTCCAAGATCAAGGTGCCAGCAGATCTGGTGGCTGGCGGGGCTCTCTCTGCTTTCAAGATGGCACCTTGGGCTGGGCGTGGTGGCGCATGCCTGTAATGCTAGCACTCTGGGAGGCCGAGGCAGGTGGATTGCTCCAGGTCAGGAGTTCAAAACCAGCCTGAGCGAGTGTGAGACCCCCGTCTCTACTATAAATAGAAAGAAATTAATTGGCCAACTAATATATATAGAAAAAATTATCTGTGCATGGTGGCGCATGCCTGTAGTCCCAGCTACTCAGGAGGCTGAGGCAGAAGGATCGCTTGAGCCCAGGAGTTTGAGGTTGCTGAGAGCTAGGCTGACGCCACGGCACTCACTCTAGCCTGGGCAACAAAGCAAGACTCTGTCTCAAAAAAAAAAAAAAAAAAAAGATGGCACCTTGTAGCTGCGTTCCCTGGAGTGGATGAACGCTGCCTCCTCACATGGGGGAAGGGACAGACAGGCCAAAGGCACCAGGGCGCTTCCTTCAGCCTCTTTTATAAGAGCACTAATCCGTTCATGAGGCCAGGGCCCTCAGGACGTAATCGTGTGCCCAGAGTCCCCACCTCTTAATGCCATTGCCTTGGGGTTTGAGTTCCAAAGTATGAATTTCGACAGGACTTGTACATTTGAAACATAGCAATGCTGGCGCAGGCCTCGTATTAGTCAAGGCTCTACCTGAGAAACAGAGTCAGTGGGAGATATATGTATGTACATATATAAAGAGATTTATTGCAAGGCACTGATTTATGACATTGTGGGTACTAGATGGGCAAGTCCAAAATCTCTCAGGCAAGCCAGCAGCTGAACTGACTGATGCTGCAGTCTACAGGCAGAATTCCTTTTTCTTTGAGGGAACCTTGGTGTTGATCTGAGAGCCCTTCCACTGAGTGTATGAGGCCCACACAAATTATTAAGCATAATCTCTTACTTAAAGTCAACTGACTATAGCTGTTAATCACATCTACAAAATACCTTTGAAGTCACTCCTAGATTAGCATTTGATTGAATAAGGTGACCTAGACAAAGGTGACCTAGCTGCGTTCCTAGACAAATTGACATAGAGAACTAATCATCATGGCTGGCAAGGCAAACCCATACCCAGAATTTGTGTCAATTCCAGTCAAAATGAATTGTTGCCTCATCCAGAGTGGGAGGGGTCTGATGCAACCAACTTGTCTTCATGTGTCTCTTTGAGGAACCATGTTGCTGTACTGGGGCTTGGCATTGGTTGGCAGTATCAAATGGATTTTGGCCAGTGGGGGACCCCATGCTGTTGGGCACAGTGATAGCTTTCATTCCTTCCATGGGTCGCCATTCATGTTCCCATTGTGTGAGTGCCAAGTTGACCGATGACAGAGGCTGGCTAATGTCAACCGACCGAGTTAGTCTGCCTACTGGTTATGTAGCACATCTTCCATGGTGGATACCCGTGGATGGGCATTGACGTGTCACACAAAGATCTTCACACTTCATGCCCACTCCCACAGGCTCAGCCACGTGTCTCTTTACCATGTCCCCTCGTCCCTTATCTTCCCAGCTTTCTTTCTAAAGTCCCTGGCCAACCAGTCAAGCCATTTGCCGCTGCACATGACTCTGGTATATTCTTACCTCAGCTCCTTCTCTTTCCATAGTCGGTGGGTGTCCAGGGGCACTGCCAAAGCTCTGTCCATTGGGAGGACTTTCCCTCACTGCTGTGTTTCAGGACAATCCAAAACAGGACTAGAGTGCAGCAGTAGTCTGTTCCCGGCTTGCATCCATTGAGCCAACCCATCTGTGAATCAAACTCTTGCTTTTTTTCCTCTTCCTTCAAATAACCACAAAGGATTCCCAACTCTCCATGTGGCCACCGCAAACATAAGCTAAAGGAGACGTACTGGTGCAGTAGTGGCGGATGACACGGGGGTCTTGGCCACGTGCTTGTGCAGCTTACTTGTGTGCTCTGGTCTTGTTCGGAGTTCAATCCAGGAGTGCTGCTGGGCCCACCTGACTTGATGAATTGGTGGGTCTGACAGAACTGAGCTCATGAGGGGCACTTCTGGCTGCATGAACGTTGATGACCTTGTCAGTTGTTCCATTTCTACCAGGGTGCGGTGGCATTCCAGAAGCTGATCAGCAAAGGTTTATAATGGTCTTGTGCAGATGCCACGGACTAGCTCCAGAACATTGTGCACCTACTTAATTCTACTGGGGCTCTCCATACACTGCACATAGTTTCTCCCAAGATATCTTCAATACCATAGATGTGCGCCCATCTCTGCCAAGGGTAGTAGTCCTGTTTGTGCCATTGCCCGAACCTGCTCTGTAATCCTTTCCTACTCTAGACCTCACTCAAAGTTGACAGCGCTTTGTGCCACCAGTTATATGAGTTGAAGCAGCTTTACTAAATGTGGAAAGAAGCCTCCAGAACCTGCAGAGGCCCGCCAGACAGTGTACTTTCTTCTTAGGGGTGGGAGATGTGAGATGAAATAATTTGCCTTTTGTTTTGGGTCCCCTGGATCACTGGACCTCTACACATCCCACTGATGTGGCAGCCCTGGAATCTTGAGGCTTATTTTTCACCCTCTGGAGTACATGTTTCTTAGTAAATACTCCAACATACTTGCCACTTCTTGCCAATCCAGTCTGATTAACATAATGTCAGCAGCGTTGTGGATCAATATGATGTTCCTCAGGATGTCCAGTGAGGTCCCTTTGGACTATATATCAGAGGGTGAGAGAGACAACATTGGCAAGGTGTGCTTTCTCCCAGCTTCCAAGAGCCATCCTAGTAGCATATTAGTACCACCTCCTGGGATCTTTGCTAGTGTCCATTATCAGAATGCTCCCAATGTGCTTGATCAATAAACTTTCACTTATCCAACCATAGGCCACCCCCACCACCCTCATTGTCTCTTGAATTAGTCAGAGTCCAATCAGGAGACAAAAAACACACAGTAATTTGAACAAGGAAATTTTGATATATAGACTAATTAAATATAATAGGTAATTGGAGTACTGACTGAAGAAGCCTCAAAATCTCTTTGACCTTCCCCCAACTGTCATCATTGGCACTCCCCAAAAAGTTTCTTTATCTTCTTGAGATCAGACTCACCTAGGAGAACAACTATTCTTTTCTTCCCCTCCCTGTAAGACCAGGAATGTGACCAGAGACTCTTTAGTTAACTTTGTTCCCATCCATTCATCCTCCCCAGAAATCCTTTTATTTATTTATTTATTTATTTATTTTTATTTTTCTTCTTTTTTTTTAACCACGTCTACAAGTGGAATATTTTTTATTTTTTTATTTTCATTTTTTGGAGACAGAGTCTCACTCTGTTGCCTGGGCTAGAGTGCCGCAGTGTCAGCCTAGCTCACAGCAACCTCAAACTCCTGGGCTCAAGCAATCCTTCTGCCTCAGCCTCCCAAGTAGCTGGGACTACAGGCATGTGCCACCATGCCCGGCTAATTTTATATATATATGTTTTTAGTTGGCCAATTAGTTTCTTTCTATTTTTAGTAGAGGCAAGGTCTCACTCTTGCTCAGGCTAGTTTCGAACTCCTGACCTTGAGCGATCCTCCTGCCTCAGCCTCCTAGAGAGCTAGGATTACAGGCGTGAGTCATTGTGGCCTGGCCCCCAGCAATCCTTTATTGCTCCTCAGCAGAGTTCCTCTTTCCCCTCCCTTAACCCACTTTACCAGAAAGGCTTGTAAGCTTCTAAATCCTGTTGGGGAGTTGAATCTTCATCCTTAGGGTTCCTATCTATACATGTTAAATACATTTGTACCTTTTTCCTCCTATTAAAAGAAAAAATATCCAGTCAGAAAGCTAAAAAAAAAAAAAAAAAAAAAAAGAAAAAATAGGTGGCCGGGCACGGTGGCTCACGCCTGTAATCCTAGCACTCTGGGAGGCCAAGGCAGGCGGATTGCTCGAGGTCAGAAGTTCGGAACCAGCCTGAGCAAGAGCGAGACCCCATCTCCACTATAAATAGAAAAAAATCAATTGGCCAACTAATATATATAGAAAAAATTAGCTGGGCATGGTGGCACATGCCTGTAGTCCCAGCTACTCAGGAGGCTGGGGCAGATGGATCACTTGAGCTCAGGAGTTTGAAGTTGCTGTGAGCTAGGCTGACGCCACGGCACTCACTCTAGCCTGGGCAATAAAGCAAGACTCTGTCTCAAAAAAAAAAAAAAAAAAAAATAGAAATTAGCCGAGTGTGGTGCCTAACGCCTGTAGTCCCAGCTACTCAGGAAGCTGAGGTAGGAGAATCACTTGAGCCCAGGAGTTTGAGGTTGCTGTGGGCTATGATGGCACCACTGCACTCTAGCCTAGGTGACAAAGCAAGACCCTGTCTCAAAAAATAAAATAAAATAAAATAAAATAAAACAAAAGAAAAAAGAGCTAGGGAGGAAAACGCCTTCTTCCTGCAAAGTTTCTCCAATGTTCTCTAAGGACAAAGTTAACAGAGGAGAAGTATTTAAAGGGCTCAGATCCATTTTCACAGAGCAGGCAGTGAAGAATGTATTTGGAGCTAAGAGGCAAAAAATTGACAACTAGCCCAGTCCTTTTCTTCTTTTAGCAAGGCTGGCACATCCCTGGCTAGGTTATGTTTTGACTTAACCCTAGTTATTGGACTGGTGGAGAGGAGAGAGATGGGGAGTCGATCCAGAGAAGTGTACATTACTGCAAGGCACAGGCCTCTGCATCTTCGAGTGAGAAGGGACCATTAGTCTCTTACAGGGAGGAGTGCAGTCTCAGAGGATTCAGGGAGATCTGGGACTTCATGGACCCAGATGTCCCCATCCCAAATCTCAGGGTCTCACTCCTTCCCAACCAGGGCCTTGACCTTGTCATAGTAAGTGTGCAGTGGATGAGAATTCAGCTTTATCTGGAGTTCTGCTACTCTTATAATTATGTCCTGGGCATGATCCCCAGCTTTCTGCTTTCTGGCTGCAGGAGATGAGTTTCTTCTTAGATGCTGCCAAGGAAGCTGTGTAAGTTTTCTATTGCTGTGTAACAAATCAGCACAAACAGCAGCTTAAAACAACATCTATTTATTGTTGTGCGATTCTGCAAGTCAGGAGTCTGGGCATGCTTGACTGGCTCAGGTATCACTTCGGCTGTGCCATGTAGCGTAATAATCACAGGACTAATAGCATATCATGTTAACAGGTTCCAGGGTTTAAGGAATGGAATCTTGAGGGCCATTTTTAGAATTCTGCCTAGCACAGTCTGGCCCCCAAAGATTCATATCTCTCCCAATGTAAAATACATTTACCTCCTTTCAAGGTTCCCAAGGGTCACATCCTATTACAACATCAATTCAAAGTCTAAAATGTCATTGAAATATCATTAGCTCAAAAGTCCAAAATTTTATCATCTAAATCAGATATAGATGAATCCCTGAGTGTGACCCATTAAGTAGCTCCTGGGCACAATTCCTCTCTATCTATGGACCTGTGGAATTAGAAATCAAGTTGTATGCTTCCGACACTCCCAGTATACAAGGTAGGACAGGCATAGGGTAACAGTTGTATTCTGGCTCAACGATGGGGAAAATGTTACCAGTTGAAAGTGAACCTTAAATCCAGTCCAGCAAACTCCATTAGGTGGCAAGGCCAGGGAGTAATCCTTCATGGCTCTTGAACCTGCACTCTGTGCTTTTGGACCCACTCTCTGAATCATCCTTTCTTTTTCATGAAAGAGAGCACATGTTGGCTGGGTATGGTGGCTCACACCTGTAATCCTAGCACTTTGGGAGGTGGAGGTGGAAGAATGGCTTGAGGTCAGGAGTTCAAGGCCAGGCTTAGCAACAATGAGACCCTGTCTCTACTAAAAATAGAAAGAAATTGGCTGGGAAACTAAAAATAGAAAAAAAAAAAGAGCCAGGTGTGGTGGCATGCACCTGTAGTCCCAGCTACTCGGGAAGCTGAGGCAAGAGGATCGCTTGAGCCCACGAGTTTGAGGTTGCTGTGAGCTAGGCTGACACCATGGCACTCTAGCCCAGGCAACAGAGTGAGACTCTCTCAAAAAAAGAAAAAAAGAAAAAGAAAAAGAAAAGGAAAGGAAATTTGGACACAGACGTGCACACAGGGAGAACACCATGTGACGATGAAGATCAGAGTGATGCTTATACAAGCCAAGGAACACCAAAGATTGCCAGCAAACCACCAGAAGGAAGCTAGGTGAGAAGCATGGAACAGATTCTTAGACTCCAAGAAGAACCAACCCTGCTGCCACCATGATCTTGTATCTGTAGCTCTTAGAATTGTGAGATGATACGTTTTTGTTGTTTAAGCTGCCCAGTCTGTGATACTTGATTAGAGCAGCCTTAGGAAACTAATATGACCTTTAATCTCTTGTAACTAACATTTTGATCGTTCTGAGATTTCAGCAAAAGTCTGTACAGTTCCACACTTGGACTTCTCTCTATGTCAGTTTGGACTGCCATTTCTGAATTTTAGCATCTTTTGCAATGTGGATAGACTGAGAATGTCCCAAATTATCAAGTCCTGGTTCTTTTTTAACAGTTCTTCCCTCAATTTATTCCTCTCCTCCTGCATTTTACTATAAGCAGCAAAAAGAAACCAGGCTTTGCCTAGAAAATCTCCTCGGCTAAATATCTAAGTTACCGCTTATAAGTTCTGTTTTCCATAGAACTGCTAGACACAATCTTGCTAAGCTTTCTGCCATTGCATAGCAAGAATCTTCTTCCTGCCTCCAGCTTCCAATAACATATTCCTCACTTCCTCCTGAGCTCTCACTGTCAATGTCAAGTCAGGTTTTACTAATGCTCTATTCATGGAGATCGAGGCTTTCTCTAAGGCAATTTAGGATTTCTATAAATTCTATAGAATTTACACTTTTCCTCACTTTCTTCTGCCCAGCAGCATCGGAAGCGCCCATATTTCTACTGAAGATCTGTTCAAGGCAATCTAGGTTTTTTCTATCAAGGCTCTTCAACATTCTTCTAGCCTCTACCCACTGCCCAATTCCGAAGCCATTCTGCCATCTTTAAGGTCTTTGTTATCACACCCCACGTCCAGGTAGCCACATTTCTTTTAGTTTTCTACTGCTGCATATCACAAATGCAGTGGCTTTAAACGGCACGAGGCCTTCTGACTGTCACATGTGCCTTCAGTTGGTGACTAAATGCCCGCAGCCTTTCATTAGCTCTCTCTAATGCATTAATGGTGCTCACTGAAATATTAATACTTCAGATTCTACCATCTTTGGAAGTAGTAATCCCTCCAACGTCTCAAAAGCTTGTAGTATCGCGCCACCAGTAAGCACTAGTGACAGTTTGAACAGCTGCACCACTTCAGTATGCTAGGGGACATCAGTTCCACCTACACTGCTGACGAGGCCTTATCACCAGCTGGCCAGCGAGTGATCCAGGTCTAAAACCTCATTTTATTTTTTTAGACTTTTTTTGTTATAGCTTTTTATTTTATTTTATTTTATTTTGAGACAGAGCCTCACTCTGTCACTAGGTAGAATGTAGTGGCATCATCATAGCTCACAGCAACCTCAAACTTCTGGGCTCAAGGGATCCTCCTGCCTCAGCCTCCTCAGGTAGCTGGGACTACAGGCGTGTGCCACTGCGGCTGGCTAATTTTTCTATTTTTTGTAGAGACGGGGTCTCGCTCTTGCTCAGGCTGGTCTTGAGCTGGTCCTGAGCTCAAGCAAACCTCCCGCCTTGGCCTCCCAGAGAGCTAGGATTCAGGTGTGAGCCACCGTGCCCGGCCTAAAATCTCATTTTAGAGTCAGCTTCCCTGAAGCACTGCTAGCGCCAGTTGTATTAGATCAGGCTTCCTGGGAACTGACTCGGGGATGGAGAACCAAAACTTTGGGACTGAAGGGAGTAGGATTGGACAAAGGTCACGCTGGGTACAGAGTTGAACTGTGATGCTGTCACAACAAAGGCCTCAGATGATGTCATGGGAGACCAAGGGAGGGTGGCTCTTCAAAATTGTTCCACTTCAGGCAACAGGTCTGGGTCTCCGTACCTCTTCATCAACTGGTCACTGGATGTGCGCTGCCCCTGGCAGGGGAGGTGGCTGTCTTATTACCTCGGAGTTTCTGTTGGTCACGAATGTGAGTTTGGCTTAGCTGGGTGTCTGGCTCAGAATCCCCTCAAGACCCTGCTGTGGCTGGGGAGTGTGCTTCCAAGCTCGCTCTTGCGACCATTGGCAGCCTCAGAAGATCCACCTCCAAGGCCACTCACGCGGCTGCTGGCAGGCTTGAGCTCCAAGGCACGTCCTCCATGGGCTGCCTAAGTATCCTCGTGACATGGCAGCTGGTGATTGGAGAGCAAGAGACAGAGAGTCTTATAACACCGAGAATCTTTTTGTAACTTAACCTTGGAAGTGACATCACATCGCTTCTGCCACATTGTAGTTGGAAGGCAGCTATGCTCACCACTGTAACACCAACGCCGGCACAGCCATACTGTATTTGTCATTAACAGACGCAAGTCACTGAGTCCAGCCCAACTGTTGGGGTGGGGGAATGATTATGACACACAGGTGTGAATACCAGGAAGTGGGGATCCCTGGGGACATCTTAGAGCTGACTGTCACAAATATTATCTGTGAAACACTGAGCTGAGCATCTTACCTGCATTACTTTATTTAATCCTTACAATGACCCAGAGGTAGTTGTTTTTAACATCCCCCTTTGCAGATGGGTAAGCAGGCTCAAAGAGGCTAAATTATCTACTTGTAGCCATGCGAATTACTATGTAGAAAAGATTCAGGCCGGTTTGTTTGCAAATAAGCCAGTGTGTTTCTAACTCTTTTGCTACACTGTCTCCATCAGTAACATCTTGGGAAGGATGAAAGTTATTGCAGAATATTGAAGCTAAAAGGGTGCTACTATGCCTTAGGCTAGACGCAGGGACTGAGGGTAAGATGCACAGTCAGAGGGCTCTAAAACCAGGCACTTCCTAACCCAAAAGTTCAGGAATAAGGTTGGGAACATGGAAAGCAGGCCAGAAGATGCAGTGGAAAGGAATCCTGAAATGGTTGTGGTGTTGGCGAAACCTGCTATGGACTCGTGGAAACCTTCCTTCTTTTCTAGCTTGTAGTTGCTAAACAGGGATTCGAAACAGAGGTAGCAGGGACCTGAAACAAAAAATAGCTAAAACGATTACAGGTTGAGTATCCCTTATCTGAAATGCTTACCACCAGAAGTGTTTCAGAGTTGTTTTTATTTTTGGATTTTGGAATATTTGCATTATATACTTACTGGGTGAGTATCCCTAATCCAAAATCCAAAACGCTCCAATGAACATTTAAGCATGACCTTTGAGCATTATGTTGGCACTCAAAAATTTCAAATTTTGGAGCATTTCAGATTTTGGATTAGGGATGCTCAACCTGTACTCAGTTAAGCTTCTTGCACAAGAAACTCTGCAGATATTAATATAAGCTCTTAGTAACTGTTAGACCTAAATTCGGAGGCTCTTTCAAGTTATCTATTGCTGAGAAATAAACCACCCCAAATCTCAGTGACCTATAACAATAATTTATTTCTGTAGGTTGGCTGGGTGGTTATCCTGCTGGTCTCACATGGGCTCCTAAACACGCATTTACTTGGTGGATGAGCTGAGCTGGTGGGTCTAAGACGACCTCACCATGTCTGGAGGCTTGGTAAGGACAACTGGGCACTCTCTCTCCACGCAGCTGTCATCACTCAGTGTTCTAGCCTGAGCTTCTCTACTTGGCAGTCATGTTCCAAGAGAACAAAGGCAGAAGCTGCAAGGACCCTTGAGGCATAGGCTCCAGAACTTGCACATCATTTTTGCCACATTTTATTGGTCAAAGAAATCACCAAGACCATTCTCCATTCTCCAGGGAGTGGAGAAGGACCACAACTCTTACTGGGAAGTGGTGGAAGAAGGGGCAAGGACACATTACAAAAGGGTGTGGATACCAGAATTTGGATACTCATCACTAATCATTATTATAAGAATTTACCATGGAGACCTTCAAAAGGGAGGTTATGTTTAAATTGTGAAGAAGTAGTTCTGATTACTTACTGTGATACTAGCAGGGGCTTACAGGCTCTGGTGAGAAAGGACTGCAGTGTGCCTGGGATTGGAACCGTCTCCATGCAGGGCACTGGAATGAGCAAGAGCTAATGTGTGCGGGAGCCTAGGAGTTTGGACTCAGTCAGAAACAGAAACACATAAGGCTAAGGCGTTGGAAGATCCAGTTAAAACAAACTGACTCTATATGAAATTAAAATCAGGCTTCTGTTGGAAAGGGATGGAAGAAAATAATGCACATAATGTTGTTTTGGGACAGGATTTCTCAAACTCCAGGTAGAACTCATCAGTGAGGCTTAAAATTAATTTAGTGGCTCATGATCAGCATTTTTAAAAATAGAAAATATCAGTGCTCACTTCTGCAGCACATATACTAAAACTGGAATGACAGGGGTTAGGATGGCCCTTTAAAAAAATATATTAAAGTGCAGTGCGCACAGATTTCTTTCTTTCTTTCTTTCTTTCTTTTTTTTTGAGGCAGAGTCTCACTTTGTTGCCCAGGCTTGAGTGAGTGCTGTGGCATTAGCCTAGCTCACAGCAACCTCAAACTCCTGGGCTCAAACGATCCTTCTGGTTGGGCGCAGTGGCTCATGCCTGTATTCCTAGCTCTCTGGGAGGCCGAGGCAGGTGGATCATTTGAGCTCAGGAGTTCGAAACCAACCTGAGCAAGAGCGAGACCCCGTCTCTACTATAAATAGAAAGAAATTAATTGGCCAACTAATGTATCTAGAAAAAAATTAGCTGGGCCTGGTGGCGCATGCCTGTAGTCCCAGCTACTCGGGAGGCTGAGGCAGCAGGATTGCTTGAGCCCAGGGGATTGAGGTTGCTGTGAGCTAGGCTGATGCCACAGCACTCACTCTAGCCTGGGCAACAAAGTGAGACTCTGTCTCAAAAAAAAAAAAAAAACGATCCTTCTGCTTCTGCCTCAGCCTCCCAAGTAGCTGGGACTACAGGCATGCACCACCATGCCCAGCTGATTTTTTCTATATATGTTAGTTGGCCAATTAATTTCTTTCTATTTATAGTAGAGACGGGTCTCGCTCTTGCTCAGGCTGATTTTGAACTCCTGACCTCGAGCAATCTGCCCACCTTGGCCTCCCAGAGTGCTAGGATTACAGGCGTGAGCCACCACGCCCAGCCTCTTCCTTCCTTCCTTCCTTCCTTCCCTCTTTTTCTTCCTTCCTTCCTTCCTTCCTTCCTTCCTTCCTTTCCTTTCCTTTCCTTTCCTCCTTCCTTCCTTCCTTTCTTCCTTCCTCCTTTCCTTTCCTTTCCTTTCCTTTCCTTTCCTTTCCTTTCCTTTCCTTTCCTTTCTTCCTTCCTTCCTTCCTTTCCTTTCCTTTCCTTTCCTCCTTCCTTCCTTCCTTTCTTCCTTCCTCCTTTCCTTTCCTTTCCTTTCCTTTCCTTTCCTTTCCTTTCCTTTCCTTTCCTTTCCTTTCCTTTCCTTTCCTTTCTTCCTTCCTTCCTTCCTTTCCTTTCCTTTCCTTTCCTCCTTCCTTCCTTCCTTTCTTCCTTCCTCCTTTCCTTTCCTTTCCTTTCCTTTCCTTTCCTTTCCTT